>OMPJ01038806.1:0-12445 GCA_900312935.1 Carapus acus | reverse complement strand
ATTCAATTCAATTCAATATTGTTTTAAACACTTCGATATCGATTCAGTAATAAGTCGAAATGCACAAATAATTGATAATGTTGATCATTTAATTTCAAAATATTTTTTTTTCATGCCCATATGAACAGCCAAGGTATATCATAGCATTTTTTAGCACTAAAACATCTGTCAATAGCACGAATTAGCACAATAATGTGTGCTGAATATGGAATACAAAAGTAAAAAATATGACAGTACTGTATTAAAACTAAAGTGCATGTAATCTTTAATTATATTTCTTTTCTCTTGGCAATTGTGTTGTAAGTCACAACATTTCTGAGCAACAAAACATTTGAATATAAAGCATTAACACAATTATGCTACCTATTAGGGCTGGGTATTGAAAGGAACCTCTTGATTCAATTTCGATTGTTAGGGTTAAATTTATCGTTTTACTCTTGTCGCTTGGTTCAGCTTGACACAAGTTACCCACCACTTGGCTTTTGTTCCCTGTTTAAGTGGGAACTGGAAGTAATTCCAGACATCGGAACTCTTTCCACCGCTTGCCATTTTGTGGTTGCGGACGCCTGCAGCTTCCGTACATAAAACGCGATTCACAAGATGTTGCGCTAGGGGGTGAATCGATTCAGCGGTAGTGCTGAATCGATATCGAATCGAAGGGGAGATAATTTCGATGCATCGATTCTTCGATATTTTTACCCACCCCTAATACGCACTGTTGCAGAATAGGATGGTGGTGATGCGTTTTCACTGGGAAAATGTCTCACTGTTATTTCAAGGGCGGCTTCTAGAATCCATGTTGATATTAACTGGAAAAGGTCAACTGTTCAAATATTTTGGTCTTGGTGAGGACACATGTATGCTTCAGGGTCTGCAGTAGAACTGGTTCTGCTTTGTCAGTTTCAAACAGTCTTAACTGTCTGTCAGGAACTAATGGGGACAGATATTGACTACTTTGCAATGATGTGGCTTCAAACAGCAGCAAATGCTCCCCTGACTGAAACCAGACTGAAGTCGGCCATAAACTAATCTAATATTCCCCTTATCTCACAGAGGTCACAGGTCAGCCACGCGCCGGAGTGATTTACTTCGAATTTGTGTTTCACCACATGTGAAAAGTACATGGGAAGATGGAAAACAGACAGGTAGGATGACATATAGCACAGTTTATGAGCTGTATTGTGTCCCGCGAGAGCAGTTTGGATCACTGCACACTAAGGAACCTTTTTTTAAATCACTGCGCGGTAGCTGATAAGGAACCGTCAGTAGTTTCTTTCCTCGGCTTTCCTTTCAGGGAAGGAGGACACTGACAGTATGTTTAAGCTGGTGATAAATCACTCTGCCAGAGGTCAATGCCACACCTGCTGGACATGCGCGCCCCGCACAAAACCCCCCACCCCAGTTCAGGCTTATCAGCTGCCTCTGACAGGACGGGACAGAGGACACAAATCACCCAGCACCATATTCTGCGGTAACTAGCAGTGGACAGACCGGGCTCTGAGCCATTGTCTCCCTCTTCTTCATTACTCACACCGCGCTTACGAAGGAAATCGATTTTTGAGCAGTTAGACTCTGCCTCCAACTCTGTCTTAAAGTCTGAGGGACTTTATTTTTTTTTTATCTTTATCAGGATATTTTGCTGCTTTTGTAGGAAAACTTCGATACAAATAACTGACAAATTTCCCTCGCTTAGATGTGCCACCTGCGAGCTTTTTATACGACAGAGCAATTCAATTTACACAAACATCAATCTTGGGCAGAGGGCTTTACAGCCATGCCTACGCAGTGTACCAGTATAGATTTCAGCTAACTATGGGAAATAAAATCCAATTACAATACAAGAGCATGAGTACCCTGGAAGTGCACACAGCAGTTGACGTCTGTGCCCTCTTGATAGTCAGCTGGAGCAAGAGCCCAAACAAACGTGTGGTAGTCTCTTGCCGATGACCACCCGACCTGAGGAGGACAGGAAAGCCACATGCAAATATGGTTTAGCTACATTTTGATACTAGCACTTCATGAGCGTGATTTTATGAGAGCAAACAGTACCTTGAACAGCCCGATCCAGTCGCAGCTGGCCCAGTTGTGCTGAGAGCTCAGGCTGTAGTGGCATTCGACTCGGCTTTGGGGGAAATAGCTGCAGCCCACGTTTCTGAACTCCACCCGCCAAACTTTTTCCATGGCGACACAATTCAATGGGAGGCTATTGTGCACCTACAGGAAATAACACTCTGTTTAATATCGTTCCTCTAAGAGTCTTGTACAGATTTAAAACAGACAGTGGTGGTAAAATGAAGTGAGTTGGATAAGCATGGAAAATGGGTGAGAGGTAATGGGGGAGGGGGGGCACACAGCAGAAAGCCAGCAGTGTGAATATTTATTTAGTGTAAGGCGATCTGTTCCCTCAGTAGAGACTTGACAACAGGACACCAGCACTAACACGTTAACTGCGGGACCTGTGACCAACTCGACACATTACATGTTTGTCACCGAGGCTATTTCAGTAAGACTTGGTGGCCATTGTACATGGTCACGTGTAATCAGTCAGGACAAGTGCCCCGGCCTATAGATTGTGTGAAGCTCAAATTGCACAGGCTGTGCTGTTGCAAACTCTTCACGTGCGTTTCAAGGACTTCTGTCGGCTCAGTGCACAACCATAAGATTGAGAAAAACAACAGGCTGTTGCAGTTTGACAGTGTTTGAATGTATTGCTGCTGTCTTGTTGTTTTTTGACTCAAATTCAACACTTTCTATCCGGTTGTGAAAAGCTCAACAGCAATACTGACTTCCAAGAACTTAAAGGGTTAATTTTAAAACTCGCTTGTCTTGTAAATTAGACTGTATCTTTAAAAAAAGTTGTAAGTGATTTACATTAAATCCAGCTGAATAATATGCAGCAAATAACAGGTTTATCCAGATCTTCCGCACATGATTTAAGATGTTCACGATGGAAAAAGTTTAAAGCCACTGGACACAAGTCAGTCAAGTCAATTTTACTTGTACAGCGCTAAATCATAACAGGAGTTATCTCAAGGCGCTTTACAAAATGGAGCAGGTAGTGCTCCTCAGCGTGTAAACAGTCAAGGTCTATGGGATGGACACACAGAGACCCAACATATCCCCCATTTGCAACAGTGGCGAGGAGGAACTTCCATTAGAGGGAAGAAACCTTGGGCAGGCCAGGCTACAGGTGGGCGGCCAACTGCCTTGATCGGTTGGGTTGAAAGAGAGAGGGAAGGGGAGGGAGACAGAGATAGGTGTAGGGATACACAGCAGCTGGAGCAGGACCCAGATGTTTGGAGGTCCATCATCAATGGTGGTGTTCTAGCTGCCGGCTGCTCGTTAATAAAGCACGAGACAAAACTCTGGGGAAGAAGGCGAATTAGTAGCATGCATTTATGAGACATGGATGCAGGTGAGGGATGGATGCAACTGAGGCAGAGAGAGAGGGGAGGTCGAGGAAGAGGAGAGGAAAGCTCGGTGCGTCATCAAATTCTGGTCATATAATTTTGTTTATATAAGCTTTATCGAAAAGTAAAGTTTTTAGCCCACACTTAAACAGTGAGGGTATCTGTGCCCAGGACTGAAGATGGGAGATTTTTCCACAGAACAGGAGCCTGATAGCTAAAGGCTCTGCTCCCAATTCTACTGTTACTGATTTTAGGAATCATAAGTAACCCTGCATTTTCAGATCGCAGATCTCTGGTTGGATGATAAGGCGCAATCGGCAATCTAAGGTAAAATATCAATGATGTCAATGTCAATGCTGTGAGTTTAACTAGGTCAAGAGTGTGATTAAGGTGATGAGTGGGTTTACTGACTATTTGAGAGAAGCCAGTAGAGTCCAGCAACGACAGAAAGGCAGTGCTAAGACCATTGGTCCCAACATCCACATGAATGTTAAAATCTCCAACTATAATCACCATATCTGTCCTGATAACTAGGGATGATAGAACAATGCTTTCAAAGGCGTTGTGACGCGCTTTGGGACCAGGGTTGAATTTGAGGCTCGAGTTAAAGATGGATGCAACTCCACCTCCTCGGCTGGTGTCTCGGGGAATGTGGGTATTAACGTGACTGGGAGGAGCAGCTTCGTTCAAGCTGACGTACTCGTTGGGACGCAGCCAGGTTTCAGTAAGACATAACATGTCAAAGTGGCATTCAGATACTAAGTCATTGACTAATATGGCCTTAGAGGTCTTATGTTCAACGATCCACATTTAATTTGCGTCTCCTGTCGTGCGGAAGCAGTTGCGATGGGAGGTATGATTAGGTTCCTTTGTGTGACTCCTCTTTTCTTTGTTTTAAACACGGAGGATTTCAGCAGATACAGGACTGACACAGTTTCTATGTGGTGTTGGTTGGGTAACTGCTCCAGCGGAGGTCTCAATTCTGGATTGCCATGAGTTTGTAAACTCAGCAACGGTTTTAGAAATAAGTTCTATACCACCTGATGTGGGATGTATGCCGTCTCTCCCAATCAGACCAGGTTTTCCCCAGAGAGTGTGCCAATCATCACTGAAGCTGACGTCATTAACTGGACACCATGTCGACAGCCAGCGGTTAAATGACGACATGCGGCTGGACATACCGTCACTGGATAGATTTGGTACAGGTCCAGAGAAAATGACTTCATCTGATATTGTTTTAGCATATTTACATACTTACTCAATTTTATTTTTTTGTGGCCTCGGACTTGCGCAGTCGGGTGTCATTATCGCCGCCGTGGATGATAATTTGATCAGATTCACACTTGTCCGTCGCTGGTACTTTTAAACACGATTCAATGCCACTCGCCTCGGCCCCGGTAATACATTTGACTATGGTCCCTGGTGTCGCTACCTTCATGTTTCTCAGTGCGGGCGCGTCGCTGAGTGGCGAAAATCTTTTGGAATCGTGAACTGGTTGGTGAGCCGTGGGTCTCGGTTTTGTGCTACGCTTATTTCGGACTGCCGGAGCAACAGGGGGTTTAAAAGAAGCGAGATAAAGACGGACCGCATCAGCTGTTACGGGAGCGGGCTTGCCCACTAGACTATCTGACGGTTGACTATCGGTTGCGCGGAGCCTCGTCTCCAACTCACTTAGCCTCGTCTCTAACACTGCAAACAATCTACGTTTGTTACATGTAAAATTATGCTCCAATAGCATTGTGACATTGATTGTACAGTACTAATATAAAAGTACAGCTGTTTTTCAATGGTTATTAACTTGTTAAAACCACAATGTCGTTTGGGATGCATACCTATTTTGATATATACACAGTTCTGCATTCTACAGTATTCATCGCCCATAAACGACTAAGTGATCGCAAATAGATAAGAAACTATTGACAACCAATCACATTTTGGCAGCACACAAGGGTTTCTCGGTTTACCTTGTTAGGCTTGAGGCCCAACAGTGGCCGGTGCCACATGGTCAGAACATGGAGCCATGTGCCTCGATCGACGTTGACACATCAAACGAGATACTTGTTTAAACCTCGTGCATGCAATAGCTCATACAGATGCATCGCTGCTAGTGTGGCGTGTTTTCCACGAGACAATGGAAGGCTTTGTTACCTACAGCAGGCATCTGCGCACATTCGCTGGTTGCCGTCTCCGATGTCTCGCTTACCTTTTTTCAACGTGGCTTCTGTGCAAATTGTCTAGACAAACTGATTGTATCACATGCGTAAGGCACAGTCGGCAAGAAAACAGCCAGGCGCCTTTTAAACTCGATGGTGAATTCTTCTCCAAGCTCAGCTGCTCCTCGAGCCCGAAACAATAACAAAACCCCAAGCAAAACAGAAGCATGGACAGCCTCGCTTCTTCCGCTGAACTGTGGGAAATGATGTGTACTGACGGGATACTGCGTGTTCTTTGTTGAGTATTCAACTACAACTCCCATCTACGCGGACCACCGGAAGTTCCTGTGTACGCACAACGTCGCTCCTCGTTCTTCGCGTTGTTTTTCTCACCGGCTTACTAAACGCCCGGAGTCATTTGCCGGAGTTGACCAATGATTGGAGAGCCTACCGCCTGAGCGCCGAGTAAAACAACCGTCAGTTATTTTTGCGGTCCAACACCATTGGTACACATTTCCTCTTATTTAACTATTCATGGCGTTTCGCGTAGTCTTGATCTTTGTTCAACCCACATGCCGTAGGGCAAGTAGTAGAAAAAATTTAGCAACTATATAAATGTTATAATTTGTCACAAGGTCTGGAGATATTCACGCATCTGATTTCCTATAAAAACACAAAATCAAATCCCAGGTACAGATGCATGCCAGTATATCAGTGAGGCGTTGTTGTTGCTGCTTTTTTTTTTTTTTACAAGTGGAACTACCTTCTTATATGAACGTTGGTAAAAAGATAGTGCTTCCTATGACAGCAGATGGCAGTATACCATCTTGCAAACACAGCTTTTCATTCAGGTCCAACCATTTATGTCCTGACTACTAGCACACACAGTAGCTGCCCTTCACCCTCCCCGAGCTGCATGCTTTCAAATGGTGTGTGGTGGCCTTCACAGATGTTTTTTTTTCACTTTTTTCTTTGTGGAAACACGGTATTGCAAACGTGCAATAGATGGTAAATGCAGAGTATATTTTCAAAAACCTAATAACATTAAGCACATCAAATCTACCGCATCATGCAACGATCTTATGAATGGAAACCACACTCTGTATGTGTGTGTGTGTCTGAGTGAGTGAGTGACTGAGTGTGTGTGTGTGTGTGAGGTAGCTAACCAGTGCAAATACCAGAAGACACAGCTTTTCACTTACCAAACTGTTCTCTACTTATTCTACCACCATCACAGAAATTAATTGGTTAATTTGCCTGCTGCTGTTCAGTTGCAGATTAACATGTAGACCCCCTCTGCAATATGCATGCACACACACACAGGACACAGAGTAGCACTTGATATTGATAGTTGTCATCTATTAGTTTAGATCTTTTAAAAAATCTTGCTCATTTATTCTCTACAACTCTATAACTCTGTAACAAACCGCTATTTTTATTCGTGGTCATGCCCCGCCTGCTGCCTGCTTGCCTGCATGCTTGCTTGCTTGCTTGCTTATTTCTGCTGACTGATGAGTCAGTTCTATCAGCCAGTGCTCTGCCCCTCCTCAATTAGTAGCTCCATTTTGCCTAATTTAGTCTGTTGAAGACACTGTAAGGATGCTTCATGCAATTTTATCCAGACGGGACAGTCAATGTAGAGCCCCAATAAATTGTGTTTAAGTGGATTAATAGCGAGCGTGCTGCGCCTGTGTGAGCAGCGAAGCAGTAGCTCTCTGTGCAGTGGGCTAATTAAATATCCTGTGCCACAATGACTTGCCATTTTAGTGCTAGTCTGTTGTTGTTAATGTGTTGTTGTTGGCCTCAGTGAAATTTTCTATAGTATGGAATATAACAAATCCATTTTAGTTGAACTCTACTTCACTTAGATTTCTTGCCTGAACTTGCACTGTATGATTTCACCCCGCCGACGTGAAAACAACATTCTTTAACTAGCATACTGCAGCCACGTTGTTAGATACGCCTGTAAAATACAACATTCAGTCCTAGCTTCAGTGTAAGTCCTATGCTTTTAGTCTAACTGATTATCTTTACATTTTGGTCACGTTCTCCTTGAGTGTTGTTTTCAATGGAGGTTCTACTTGATTTTCAGTGTGACGATCAATTAGTGGTTTTGCTGCACAACACTGCGCCATGAAATTCCCAATATTTATCTTAACGGATCACATACTTGGGGGAGCGGAGGAGGAGGGGAGCTACACTGTGAAAATGTCCTTCAGTATTGTGCAATAATGGCAGCACATACCATAGCTACAGCAATTACCACAAGTTGACTAAACATTATCAGCCTCACAAAGGTGGCATTTATAGCAGGGCTGTAGTTATCAATTGCACTGGATTGTGCAGGTGTGCGTGCTTAAATGACATCAGAGTTAGCATAGGAATTGTATAGTTCCTCAAGACAGATGCGATTTATCATGGACGGTCTTATTTGTAGAATTTGGGTGTATTTGGTTGTCTGTTCGAACACGCGGGAGCAGGACTCGGATAGCCTTGACTTTGAAGCTTTCAGGGGGTTGTGAATTTGGAGGGTGTCTGTGTGGCAGGAATGTGAGGCTTCTTCCCCCTAACAGACTACACTGAATGGGGATTGGCCATGAAACTGCTTGATCTTGACCCGACTGCCTGCTGTTATGGCCCCTCTGTCTACCCTGACCCCTCCCCATCACAGCCACACACACACACACACAGAGACACACCGAAGCACGCATAAACAGGCACGCAAGCACACGTGCAAACGCGCACATACACTCACACGCATACTCACGCACTCACACTCGCCATCTGACGTTGGCTCTTATTTTTGGAAATTGTGAGCGCGCTAATATCTGCCATTCGAACATTAGCTAGAAAAAGTGTTCTGGCACAAATAGTCCTGGCATAACGTTTATCAGTTGTACGACTACTTCACACAAATTTAATCCCTGTCATCTGTTGATTTCTAGCGTCCTGGCGTGGAATTCCTCAATATAGGAAAATTGCACAGCCCCTGAGTGCTACTGCCGTTTTATTACCTGAGGTGGTCTGTCTGAATATAGCTTACCACATGTCTCATTCAAAGGGAATGGCAGGTATGTGTCACCAGTCATAAATTGCAGCTTGCCTTCAGCAGTCATCAGTTGCCAAGGAAACCTCCAGTGGGATTATGACCTTCTGTTGTGTATACGCAACAAAACTATTCGACTATTTGTCAACATCAGAAAGATGAACATTAAAAATTTATATACTTTGCCATGTTGGTAGCCAATTTATTTCGTCACAGTAAATGCACTCTTGATATATTGTGGTGCGAGCGTGGCCATCGAGGTTGTTTACTTTTTCCATGCAGGATTTGATGTTTATTTCAAAGCAATAAGAGTAATTGTGAGTTAAATAATGCCCATCAGCAGGGGGAGGGGAGCGCATGATGTAATTTGTAATGGCTGTGTGATCACTTCATCGGGCAAAAGCATTTGAAGGCTGGAAAACAAAGAAAGGGAGTGAAAGCCGAGCGCCTGGAAACACAGCGGATTGTTGGGAGGGCGGAGATAGAGAAATGGGGGGACGGCGGTATTTAGTATGCACAGCCAAGCTGCCCCATCTGCTTAGCGCAGCAGTCCCTGTCGTATAACTGTCTACAGGCCGTGGGCCACATAAAGAATGTCTCAGATTTGATGTAATTCCGCAAAATTAATGACAGCTTTACTCGGTATGGGCCGTGAGGGAATGATTAGTGTTTGATCGTCCATCTGATCAGTTCCTCTGTCTGGCTGTAGGAGAGATGCGCCACTACATGGCAACGCAATGCTCGTGCACTATGCGTGCGTGTGTGCGGGCAAAACACAGGCACGCAAATATCCCAAGACCTTTTCCTGGGGCCCCATACTCCAGTTTGTGGGCGAG
Source organism: Carapus acus (assembly GCA_900312935.1). Classification (NCBI taxonomy): domain Eukaryota; kingdom Metazoa; phylum Chordata; class Actinopteri; order Ophidiiformes; family Carapidae; genus Carapus; species Carapus acus. Next base: position 3,000 of record OMPJ01038806.1, on the reverse strand, counting down.
TTCTGCTTCCTGTTTCCCCTCAGCAGTGACAACCAGTATCTCGTTAAGACTTCTGTGCTGTTACTCGACCCGTCCAAATGAACACCTACCAATGGGATGGATGAAGGTCCCAGCGGAGGATGTGCGTTTGTGGGCGTGTGTACGCGGGTTTGCGTTTATTAGGCAGTGCTGTATTTCAATGGAAAGTGGGCCAAACGCCATTCAATTTAGAAAACTCAGAGGTCAGATTGTGACCTTTTACAAGATATGCTTTATGGCAGTTGTGATTGGAATTGGGTATTAGTTTTTAAAAGAGATGGGGTATGGATCGGGAATTTGAGCGAAGAAATTGATCTGCTGGATGGATTGCCAGAGTTGGACAAGTGGAATTCCTCTCCTCCCTCTAATCCAGCCCCACCCTAGGCACCCAACCCCCACCTCTTTCCCTCTCCTCCCCCCCTGTTCCCCCGCCCCCTCCTGGGCTGCTGCGTTTACAAGCGAAGGGGGCATTCTGTTTTACAAGTGAGCCTGGTGCGTCTCGGTGTGCTAGCAACATTAAAATTGAACCCGTCTTATCTGTGCAGAGCGCGAGGCTTTACATCAGAAGCTGTCGTGCTGGTGCCATGAGGCTCCTGTGGGGTTTTTATGTAATGTTGTGCAGTCAAAAACCCAGCGGACAATTAAAGTGAGCTGATAGATAAGCAAGTGATTGAGGACGAGCGAAGAATGTTTGTATTGTGGAATGCGAGCTAGAAGGTGAGGTGGGAGGAGGTGTGGGGTGGAGGGCCAAGGCAGAATTTACCGTTGTAAACAAGGCCAAGTTCAATGTTCGAGCCGTGACGCGTCTATCTGCGTGTAAAGTGTCTATCATGACGTGTAAACAGAAATGTAGTTTTGAAAGTCGGACCGATTTTATGCTGAGTTGCATATGGCAGAGCTAATTTCCCTTCTGACCATTAGCACGCTGGTCCGCTCCCAAGCACTGAGAGCCTCATTCAGCAGCGGCTCGATGAGAGTTCCGTTTCTGCCAACACAGATTGCTGGACAGATTGGCAATCCTTCACTTTGTGTGTGTGCGAGCGTGTGCATGCGCATGTGAGTGATGATGCAGTGATTCTTTTTTTTTTCCCCATTTGTTTCTGCTGAAATTGGAGGCCATTATAACAAATTACTTACAAAAACACCATTAAAGTAAGCGAAAGGCTCTTGCATCTGTTTGGGTGCTCAGATTGTGCTCGTGGAGTTGGCTGTGTGTTCACTAGCCCCCGTCACATCGCTCTCTCTCTCTGGATTTGTTTCCATCCCGCCCAGCCCTCCATAACACGCTCTACCCAAATGACTTGAATGTGTTTCCTCTCGCACCCAACCCGCCAAAAACACCCACTCCTCCTGAAATGCCATCTCGCTCCTCTCCTCTCTCTCTCCTCTCTCTCTCTCTCTCTCTCAGCCTGCACCTCTTCCTCCCCCACGGCTTTCTTTTTCTCCTCCTCATTTTATATTTTTGGCTTGGCTGAGGACCTTTCTTAGCGCAGTGACCTTTCAGGTTTTAAATTAAGCCCCGCTGCGCCATGTCTCTCTTCATAGACCGCCGGTTACGAGCCTTCAGAGAACTGCAAAAAAATAACGATTCTGATGAAATGGCCCCTTTAAAAAGCTCTTCCAAATTCCTTTTACATTTTTCTTCTCTTGTTCCCGCCTTCCTGGTGGCATTAATATACACACTAATGAGGAACGTCCTATAGAGCAAGCTATGGAGCGTGAGAGACGCGACGTGTCCGCACGTCCACACACGCGCTCTATGTGCACACACTGTTGAGCCTTGCTAATGGGTTCTAATCAAATGCCACCAATGTTTGGAGTGATTTATGAAAGCCGGGCCACCGATACTCGCAATGTGATTGCTTCATCAGGAGGAGGCTATTTTTCAATGGATAACCCAGTTTGTGGCCTTTAAGGAGAGTCCGTGTTTTACATTAAGTGAAGATTAATGCCTCACTATTAAATAGTTTCGATGATGAAGAGCTTTATACCTCAGTGGAGCCGTCTTGTTACCTGGGAGCTCAGTTTGATGTCAACAAGCAGGCTCTGAAACCTCAGGGCCACACACAGTCATATCTGCACACCTTAGGAGGAGTAATGGCCTTGCTCACCATCGTAACCCCCTTTTGTCTCTCGTCCATAATCCTGTCTCGCTCGCAGAGAATGGACTCCGGCTTGGACAAGCAAAACGGCATCATTCTCCGACTTGCCCGAAAATTTAAATGAAAACGCGGGCTGTGCACGTCCTCGGCAGCCCCACAATTAGGCTTTACCTGTTCATGGCTCCGCTATAAAAGTCTTAAGATGGAGACAGCGACAGCAATTACGGGGAATAATTGCCGCAATTAAGCCTTGTTGGCCAGCCTGAGCTGAGGGCTGCTGTGGGGTCTCCGGGGAAAACATTCTCAGATGCACGCGTGGTGCAGTAACGATGGAGGAGACATTCCGCCGGTTTCTAATTCGGGGATTTAGCTTTATTTATGCAGGTCTGTAATATATGCATGAAGATGGCCACTGCGGCCGTGTACCATTAAAATTTTTTTAATTCAGGAGGAGGACAGCCCCGCTGAGTTTACGGCACAATGAGGATTGGCTGCATTTAAGCATATTAGAGCTGCACATTTTCCAATTCCATATTTCTCCTTGTAAAATCACTGCCATGGACGCCGTGCCTGGGGTGGAGGTAGTGGTGGAGGGGATGCAATGAGAGTGGAAAATGCAAGCCAACCTGTGAGTTGTGTGGAAATATGCAGATAACGTCGAATGTGCTGGTTTGCTCCACTCAACAGATTGGTTTTCTGAGGACAAGAGTGCTGCTGTTGCCATGAATATTAATCTGCTTCTATATGAGCTGCATCCAACGCCGAGCAGAGATGATTTCTAGGGCCTCTCTCCTAAGGTGCTCCTCGTAGCCTTGGTAACCCTAATGAATTATGGGCCAGCCCAGTTAAAACATGTGTGGTATTACCCCATTCCTGGGTG
>OMPJ01038805.1:0-21377 GCA_900312935.1 Carapus acus | reverse complement strand
TGAGCTACCTGAGGTATCCAGCATCTGGACAGCTGCCGCCCTGCCGGGCTGGTGCGAAGGGGAAGTTTGTGTATGTGTGAGTGAGGAGGGAAAAGGAATTTCCAAACACGCGTCCATAAAGACGTTGCAGGTAACTTATTACCAAATCTAAACAGAGTGCCGCAGCCAATCCTAACCTGTCCACGCCCCTTATTTGGACAGCCGGCGTGGGAAACAGGAGCGAAATTGGCAGTCGTTGCGTCTGAAAATTGCTGTTACATGGGTCCCCGTTGCAGCTACAGATCTGTATGTGGAGCGTCAGGGCGGTTTAATGTTAAGAATGACCACACTCTGGTTGAAATGTCACAGGTTTGATCCCCCCAACAGCTGAATGCTCTGTTGAGACACTGAACCCCCTTAGCCTCTATCACTTTTAGGCAAAGGGAATAACGGTCACAGAGATACCTACATTGCAAACAGAACGAAAACACCGTATCTGTCAGCGTTGTGGCCTGTGAATTATTTTCATATTCGCGGTACCGCTTGGACCACAGTTTGGCTTCTCTCGCTCTTGCTCAAGCTTGAGACAGGTTTTTGCATGTGGGTCCACAAACACTGCTCATGGCTGCAGACTTTGGTTATGTAAATTGAGACTTTGAAGGTGATGTTTTGGATAAAAGGAAGTTGTCAGTGTCCCAAGATAATATCCAGCCTGAGCGGTCTCAGATAGTCATGGACTCCAGCTAAAGTCCTATAGCGCTATAATCACAATTCTATCCAGTTTCGGTGCTGGCAGGGGTGCTGGTGGCAGGACAGACACATCGGTGCTTTGGACGATCGGCCTACGTGACCTATCCATTCATCACTCGCCATGGTCAGCTGTCAGCAAAGGGGAAGATGGAAGTAGTAACGTGGGGCCCTCCAGGCGGATACGATTACCACTAAGTTGTGTGTGACACAGGGAGTGGATATCAGTGTCTCCAACTACTCAAACAAGTGAAGATCCCCAGCCAATCTGGGCAGGGGGATGCCTTTACCTCGCTGCCTCTCAGGTTCACGCTCCGCCAGTTATTGGGTCATTGTCTAACTCGGCGTGTGTGGGGTCAGTATTTTCCACTATCCACCCGGGAGAGGGTGGGGAAGTGTGCGTGTAACGTGTGTGTGTGTGTGTGTGTGTGCAGGGAGGCGGGGGTAGACAAAAGGAAAGGAGGGTATCAGTGTTCCTCTGAAGGTTTCTTTTGATGAGGCCGTCAAGGGCAAAGCAGTCAGTCAATATTGACCGTGCTGAAAGTCGAAGGCTATTTCGATGCGTCTGCGTCTGCCGTTTGCCGTCGTCGTGTCATATTAGTTTCCCAGGCATTACAAATTAGTAGTGTTTGTTTGAAGCAGCTGTGGCGTGGTTTTCAACGCGGCAAAGGCCGGGAAGCTGATACATGTTCATGTCACCAACTAGCACAATGCCGGATGATGATCCTTAAAAACAGAGCAGAGAGGAGATGTGAACATGGAGATTGGTGCATGATGAGTTGCAACCTAATCCAACAGGCATAAATCTTGTGTATTTGCTAACTCTTGTGTAATGCTAACTCTTTGTTTTGTGGGAGGGGTTACTTCCACTGACTCAGCCTCTGCAGTGTTTTTGCATCACATTGTGGTCGTTATCTCGAAGATGTTTCTCATGATGTGCTCTACAGTTAAAAAATTTACTGGTTTGGAAATATGTGTTCCTGCCCTCTGAATGTTTTGAGTCTGGAGTGGAATTATATTTGAAGTATTCTGACATATGGACGCCAGAAAGCAAAGTCGGTGTTTCAGTATCCATATGGTGTAATTGTTTTTCTTTTCTTGTGGCAAATCACTCAGTATTCTTCTGGGATCGGTTTGATGTGAAAATCCCATTTGCAAAGAATGAATCTTGGGGGAGAGCTCGATCGGGTGCTTGCTGCCAGTGTGCTCATTCTGACTGTCAGACCAATATATTGTTACCGTGATTAGATTTCATGTCCCCTCACCATGGGTGAAATAGAGACAAGGTGGGACTTAAAGCAGGATTTCTAATTAAGTTCAAAGTGTCCTTGAGGTGTTTCTGGAGGGTCACGGTGGGCATTCTGATCAACGCAGTGGGGGTCTCACTGGGTTGTGTGCAGGTATTCTTTTCCCTCCCAGAAAAGATGAAGGCTGTATTGGTCCACGGGAGGATGCCTGGGGTCAGTGAGGGGCCCGGGACATGCAGCAGTGCATCTTGATTTTAGTTTTCAAGGACATTTTTGGTTTGGTGTCGTTGAAGTACTTGGTGCTCTTGTTCCTGCACTAATTGGTCATGATGTAACTCCTCCGATCCCTTCGGAACTCTTAGTGGTCCATGGGAAAGTATAGCTTGAAACGGTCAAGGGTCATTGACCAGGTTGCTTTACACACGTGTAACTCAATCTCCTTTGACTGACTGGAAAAGTATTTTTCACAAAAGTCCTATGGATTGTTGTTCATGCCTGACAAATGGATCTACAGACATTTTGCTTTCCTATGCTGTCCACGAGGTACTTCTGGAGTGGTGCTTTGAAAGCAGTGAAAGGGATATTGAGGAGAGAGGGGACAGAGGAGACACAACAGATTCGGCGGGACACTACACCTAGATGATACAAGCTCAAGGACACCAACAAGGCATGATGCCTGTCTCTGAGCAACTTTATAGCTGAGAGCGTGAGAGTGATTTTTGTGTCAAAGGCAAAATCCAAGCATGGTAAAATATGATTTGACATCTCACCCCCATCCAGCCAAGCATGGAAACGTTTTACAGATTTGGCCCATTAGTCATTTTCTAACTAGAAGATTTTCATTCTGGATATCAAAGATGAATCATCTGCCATTTTGCTCTCTGTGCAAGCCCCAGAGTGCAGATCCACCCTACACCCTGCTGACTACTGGCTGACAAACCGGCCTGATAGTCACCAATAGGGTCTGTTTTGTATGAAGCTGTAGCCTGTAGCCTCTGGTCCTGGTTGTGGTGTTGGAGCACTGACATCCCTCTGCCGGCCCCAGTATCTGGGCCACTGGTTCCTGACATGAATTAGTGCAGAGCAGAAGACATTGTCCTGTCCCTGTGGCCGGTCCTTTCCCCTTCTTGTCAGGAAAGACCCAAACAGCCGGAGGGGCTGACATCTTTTTCATGTAGGAGCTGGGGTTGAGTGGAGAGAGGAGGGGCAGAAGGAAGGGGGCAGGGTGGTACTGATGGATGGCGGGGATGCTGGTGAGGCGAGAGGAAGCACAGCCACCTCCCCCTCTCCCCCTCGCCTCCTTTTCCTCCAAAAAGGGCCTTCCCTATGAGGTTTCTGTCAGGAGAGGGTGTATTTTTAGCCACCTCAGACGGTGTGTTGTGACTGTAGTGCATGGAGAGCATAAGCATTTCCTTCTCCTCTCTTTGTAGCCAATCCCTTCTTCTCAGCCTCATCCTTCCCTCCTCGTGGGATATTTTTAGAAGCAGCCTGTCCTCCCCTCACCCTTCTATGACTGAATCAAGGATCAAGGGTACGCAATCCTTTAATTTCAGCCCCTCCTTCTTGTTTTTTTTAATTTCTAATTCTTTATTTTCGAAATGCTCCACCCTCACTCCTGCCAGAATTACCCCCCGTTGGTTTGCCAACAGCTTTGCAGAGGGACAGAGGGGGGACAGAGGTGGAACAGCTGGTATTTAGACACCTTCTGTTACGTTTTGATTGGCGTAGAATAAATGTTTTAGTGAAACAGCATTAGCAAAATAACGTCAGGCTATTATTACAGTGTGCTATACCCTGATGGGCTCTTATCTAAGAGCCAGATCGGCGCACTCAGAGGAGTATCAGTAAGCAATCACAACAAGTGCGATGTTGGATGACAGCAATTCATTGTGTTCAGGTTGTTTTCTCAATGGCGTCACTCCCGGTGGATGTCTCATTTGGCTCATTTGCCTGTAGTGCATCTTTGGCGAGCTTGTCTCCTTCTCCGTCTCTTCCCAGTTTGGTGATGCTTTTACAGTTGATTGTCGCCTGGAGAGGGACAAATGCTTGGCGTTGGTCCATGTGATGTTTTATTCACTTTGTTGTGTCAGTGGATATTTTTCTAATGTATTGAAAAAGTGCAAAACTGTTTCTAAAGTTATTTGTTTTCCTAGAACAAGGTACAAGAAGAGACAGGAAAGACACATCTTGAATTTATACTGAGTAATGTGATATTTTGTTGTTATTGTTTGTAATAATTAAATTTCATAGTCCACTGACTAGTTCATGGAGTTTCTCACACAGATTCTAAAGGGGATTGTCTCAATCTCTAGTTGGACTTCATCTACTGAGGCTTAGCTGAAACATCACCTCACCTCACACAGATGCTGGTGAAGTGTCAGTGAAAAGTTGCAGACCCGTTACGCGGTCAAGCATTTCCCCCCACAAATCCTTTTATGTATACCCAAAAAATGATTCTATAGTTGACATTTTTCAAACTTAGTTCATCACAACGTAACATAACAGTCCATCTCAACATCTTAACCCCCGTCTGAAGTCTGTGAGCCATGAAAAAAGGGTATCTGAAAAATTGCAGGGCAGCCAATGAGGTAGATGTTTTATGTCATTTTACATATGTTATTTTACACATCCTCTCACTGCAAAGAAGGCTCATGTTCATCATCCTCATAAGACTAATATTTTTGGCTTCAGAGAATCCCAACAAACATAATTTGTACGTACGCTGAAGTCTGCGTGACAGCAAAATAAGTAAAAGCCTGCTGAGGGAGGTGAGCCAGGTCCCATGACTGGAGATGTGTCGTTCAGGTGAGGCAGCACCAAGTTGAAATTCAGTCCTTTGGTTTGTCTGTCTTTCCCACTGTAACTCAAATCTATGGGTCTTCTAGTTTAATGACCAGGTTTGGACTGTAGGTATATGAAATGCAAGGGTTTGTTATCCCGGGTGTTGATTTGGTTGTCTACAGTGAGAAACTCCAACTCCTCCGCCGATTGAGTGGAAATATGACACAAACAGCTGCAGTCTGCAGCAAACCGAAAGTGCTCTTAAAACAAATCTAAAAAAAAAATGCAGAGTGACTGAAACCTTGAACGAAACGGTTGGCGCCAGGGGAAGGCAGTCGCCCACCTCCGCACACACGTCGCTCCTTTCTTGGATGCCACTGTGCCTCTGTGGTTTACAAGCACGCAGAGTGTTCTGAGGCTTGTGCGAGCTTCCCAAGCCCTCCTGCACCTCCAGGGGAAGCTCCTCTCCCTCAGACAAAAAAAAGGAGGGAGGGGGCATCACTGAAGACCTTTTCTGCTGAGATTTGGGCCCCCAAGCAACGTCAGCATGGGGTGTTCCGAGCAAAATGAAACCCCCAAACCTCTCATTATGGGAAAGAGCCACTTATCTCAGGTCATCTCATTAGATGCCGCTCTCTACTCATTTACACCCCCATCCACATCACACACAAACAGCAGACAGACAGACTAGGACAGACAGACAGACAGAGAGACAGACAGACAGACAGACAGAGAGAGAGAGAGAGAGATTCTCAAGCACACACCAACACAAACAATGTCTTTATCTTAATTCCTCTCACTTAGCCTGGTTTTTCATTGCTATTGGAGCTGCCATTGGCACCATTGGAGCTCGAGCAGCTGGACCTCAACGGCAAAGCGGGAGCGGGGAAAGAGAGAGGTTGTGGTTGTAAATGGAGAGGGCCGCTCCATTGTTCCTCTCTTTATCTCCCAATATCTCATCTGTCTTTCTTCATTCTTTCTCGCTCATTCTCACAATCTCTTCCAGGAGAACACCCTGTAGCTTCAAATTTTGGGCTGTACAAACGATTTGGCTCTGGTAGTCTCACACCACAAGCTGGTTTTACAAGCCTTTGTGGATTATATCCCGGATCCTTTTTTTTTTTTTTTTTTTTTTTTGATCCAAGTCACCATGAGAAATGTGTTTGTGTCAGGCATTTGTCTTTGCTTGGTTTGCCTTCATGCTGTCCAATCAGGCCCACATCTCATTATATCATCTGGTGGAAACATTTCAAGTGATACAGTGTGTTATTGGTGAAAATTAACAAATTACTAGACTGAAGTGCTGTCGGTGATATTCATCCAGGTATATGAGATGGAAAGCTCATGAAGTGTCACCTTGAGGACCGATGAAATCTTTGAGTGCTGACAGATTTCCAAATGAAAATATTCAAGGCACCAAACTGAAACTGGTACACATTCACCTATGTCCCTCAACATATTCTACCTTTTGCTAATCAGGATAATGACATTATAAGGAGGCTACCTCATCCAATTGTGTGTGTGTGTGTGTGTATCTCTCTTTCTCTCTCTCTCCTGTGCCTTCCATATTTGTGTGCATGCCTTTGTCTGGCATGTAAGTTGTAAATCACTGCCCCTCGCTGTCCAATAAAAGATCCATAGGAAGCCTCGCTCGGCCAGCCAGATCCAGCCCACCCTCACTTTACTGTTATCCTCACTTGAAAGCATCCTGTGTTCTGGTCTCCCAGCACAGGTGGGCCATTTGGTCTGTTCGTCACATCGCTGCTCAAGTGGATCAATGAAGTCGGAGCCAGTCGGGGTTTTCCCACAGCGTGAATATCACTTTCCCACTGGCGCTGTGAAAATGAGGGCTGCCTTAACCTCTTTGTCACTGCACCTTTCAGCAGGGACAATGACTTTATACCTTGCCTTTTGTGCCCAGATATTGAGTTATCGAGACAAGTGGAGGGAGGGAGAAAGGGAGATCAGAGAGGCTGAAACAGAAAGAAGTGGAGGTAGAGATATAATGGCACCTGCACTTGGCAAAGTGTGGATGGAGGAGTTAGTGGCTCACCTGAAAGAAGATAAAGGACTGATGATGTAATGGTTTCATGCTCTAAATTTCAGAGAGATGTCAAAGAGGTTCAGCAGGGGTTTGGTACCCAAACCTGCATCCTAGATTCATATCCTGTATACGGTGTACTTACAAGTGTTAAGTGTAAAACGATGAGGAGTGTAGGTCAGCTTGGAGTCTGCGTACGTTTCAGATTTGTGTGCCGTAGGTACAATTGACCATGTCGTCATGTCTACAGGGACTTCGTTGTTTTAGATATGTCATCCCTCTTCCCAAACCACACCCACCAATTATGAATAATGGTGAGCTATTTGCAATAGTGAGTTAAGTTACCATGCAGTCATTGTATAAACTTGTGTGCATGTGTGTGTTAAATATTAGGATTTTTCCTAGATAAAATGCAGCATATTTGTCAGGTTTTTCAGTTTAGTTGATGCTGGAGTTTCTCTCCACTTTGTGTGCTTTCTGTACTTTTGGATATAAGAGCAGATCCAGAACATATTCAATGGCATTTACCGGAGGGTTCCATCGTTAGCACAAGTAGAATCTGTGTGATATTTCGCTGCTTCCAAGGTGCAGGCACAAATTAGCAGAGCTGCAGTGGGGAGTGTTCCTGTGGCGCTGATATTTCACAAAAATAGCAACAGCAGTTGCAGGAAGTAGATTTACACCTTCAACTTTAGCGAAATTGCTAAGTCACAGTCATTTGCTCTGCAGATTTTATGTACATTTTTCCCAGATTATGAAAGGTATGCTGCGGTAAAGCCTGCTGGAAGGAAAACCACCTGTCTGGTTGATAGAACTGCGTAATGATTTGATGCAGAATATCAATTCATGGAAGTTCAATGGTGACTTTGGGTGCCAGCCAGGTTTCTAGTGACAACATCAGATTAGAGCCCTGACAGAGAGGCAATAAAAAAGTCATGCAACAACACATTACAAATGTAACTGCCATATTTGTGGTGGTTTGCCGAGTCAATGTCAAGAGAGTAAAATAACTGCTGCAACATTTCATAACACGGTAGTTTATGGGATGGAGAGAGCACAGCACATTCATTATGGCTGCTATGGAAATGCAAAAGTCACAAACCACAATAGGGAACAACATTAAAATGAACCTAAACAATGATAACAATGTTTTCATTACATTACTGATTATTATTTTGAAAAATGCTGAGCCCCCCTCTATAATGAACACATCCACCGATTGCTATAGTTCCCTTCCAGCAAACAATTTCATTCATAACAAAATATAACCCTTCCATTTGGTTTCATTTTGGTACTTTGCAGTTTTGTTACTAATTGCATCTCTGAAGAGTAAATAGGGCCCCAGCTCAGTCACAAAGGCCATGCAGGTTAAGAGGAGTTATCACTCAACATATTCTGTCGGATCAGATATACAATATTTAAAAAGGGTGGTTAAAGATCATATGTTTGCTGTGCTGTCTATGTTGTGCATGTTTCCTGAAGTTTTTTGGAATTTTCTCATCGTTGTGTCTTCGGCTGGGCCTCTGGTTTATTTCACATCACGGCAATTTTGAAATGACTTTGAAGCATGTTACAGAATCAGAGGACTAAGTAATGGATTTAAGGTGGTATGCACGCTCGCTGCTTCCCTTATACTGCACAAACATGCAGTTTAGATGCACCATAAAAGACTAATTCATAGAAATCCTCCAGGCCAGAGAGAGAGAGCTGGTGTAACCTACCACATCAGAAATAGCTTTTCACGCGTTTGGTGTGGGAAAAGTGAATTGGGTCATTTCACTATTTGGCTGCACGGCATAAAGACCTGATTAGATTAGCTTTGATTAGATTTGCTGTCTGAGCGAGGCCTCCTCAGGGCGGATCGTGGGGTGTGAGGCCCTCCTTAGAGAAAGGTGCTGCTGGTGGGGGATGCTTGTTCTGATAATAACGTGCTAAATTAACCTTCCCTGCTCCTCTCTGCTGGGAGCCACATGTTTTATTCATGCCAGCAGCCTAACAGGTGTGACGTGACAGGTGCTGGAGCTAATTTTTTTCACCCCTCTTCCTCAAATCACAACTCCACCAAAGTTGTTAATTGGGTCTCGTGTTGTCTTTTTTCCTCAGTCTGCAATTTCCTGCAGAAGACAACGTTCCAGTAAAGAGATGAATCCCCTTTATTTTTGTCGGCCCTACAATTAAAATGCGGTCTGAGCTAATCACCGCACTCAGCTACAAAAAGAACTGTTGTAGTCTGAAGACATCATGTATCATACTGTTTGTATCAATGGACAGCCACTGGGATGCACAAACACATCAACCACACACACACTGTAGCGTGAAGCAGCACATTAGAAAGCTGGTGTTTTTATGAATGACCAAAAACGTCAGATTTTGACGAATGGAGCAGTTCATTCAGTTAGTTTTTGATTTTGACATGACTTGTCTTCTGCACCTGTTTTGGCATTACGTCATTTTATTGACGTCATTTTATTGACGTCATTTTATTGACGTCATTTTAATCCAAGTTGATGTACTTATAAGAGGTATTTATCAGTCAGTAAAGCAGCACGTTGCATTGCAAAGAACAGAAGCACTCAGCGGACTGATGTTTTTAATGTCTGCTTATGGTTACGAACTACATATGTTGTCGTGTTTGCAGTCTGGAGAGGAGAGCAGGAGTGAGAGGGGTAATTTATTCATTAAACAGGTGAAGGCACTGAGAGGTGGGATCGTTTCTCCTCGGCTAATGAAAACTCAAATCCCTCTGATTCCCGCAAATTGGTTGGAAGGTGTCAAGTGTCCTCCAACAAACCCCCCACCCCCACTCACAAACACACACACACACTCTGCATCCACAACTCTGCCTCCACCAGCAGTCGCACCATCGGGTCCATTAAGGTCACAACGACGCAGACGATAGAGAAAAACATCAGACTTTTACTGTGAAAGCTGCTTTCCTCCACAGTCACAGGGAAGCAAAATTCTCTCACTGACACGCGCCCGTGTCCCACACCCTCTTAGGCCGTGGGACATTCCCACGTGTTCGCAACCCAGCTGCTGTGACATTTAAAAGCGATTACAAAGAAAATTGGAAAGGAAGATTGACTGTGGTAATGTGCAGTTATTTTGACTCATCGCCGTGTTTGTGCGGTGGGAGCTCATAAATCTTTTCTCTGCCGTGTAGGATTGAGGTGTCAGTCATCAGGTGGCTGCTGGCGCTGATTCTGCTCAAGCAGCAGCGTCGGGATTGTCCACCGTTGGAGTGTTTTGCGTTTGAGTTTGGAGAGGCTGCTGTTGTATTTATAAGATTCTTGTCTGGGCCACATATGGCTGCCAGCTCACACTCTTCATCTGCGCTGACCCTCAGCTGCCTTTAGAAGTTGCTCCATGAAGTTGGTCTTTGGAAACTGAAAAGTTTAGATGATTGTTGTCATATTGACTTGGAGAGGGATCAAGGCAACCATGTCCAGAACTATTTTCTGAAATATCTCCACTCTACATTTTCTGCCTTGTGTTAGCCATGTCCAGATATGTTCAAACTGATCATTTATTTGATCTATTTATTAATTTTGTCTTGCCATGCTTGTCCAGAGTTTTTCCCTCCAAAACAGTTAGTGCCAAATTCAGTCAGTAATGTATTTACTTCATTTTATATACACAAAGAACTTTGCAATAATTTCTAATCGCAAGTTAGAGGGATAATTGGTGCATTCAGATGCACACTTGGGACAAAAACTCTGCTGGCTGGTGTCACAAGAACCCGCAGGGCAATTACAGAGCACAGAATGAGACAGCGGAGCAACTCGCAGAGGGAAGCTGCTCCACTACATGTCTGAATAAACTCCTTCAGTCTGAAGAGAAATGGTTCCAAAACAGTGCCGACCACAGTCACCACAGTGTCCCGAGCTGGACTTTTGGTGAAGTCACCATTCAGCTATGGCTGTAGGCATTGACTCTCGTGATGATGTCATACGTATTTTCCCCACACTTTCACCGTGTCAGTGTTGTGGGCAGAGTAAAAAACAAAACAAAACAATATAGTCAGATTTGCATTGGCACTATGACTCGAGTGTTAGTGCTCCATTTATTTTGACTATTTTGGTAGTAAATTCACAGTTTCAATGTTACGTATTTCATCAATATATTCAAATGTTTTGTCATCATCTGTGGACCCACAATTCATCCTCTCTCGAATAAGTTCTCTGCCTGTGATAGGGGAAAATTGAATGATTATTTTTGTGGAATGATTTCATGTTAAGAATGTGTAAGGTCTGATCACAGCTGCTGGTTATTTTGGTTTGACCTAAACAGGATTACTACGGTACTGTAAAGTGCGTGTCATTGGGAATTAGTCCCTGGTTATATGTTGCAGATGATAACCACACTTGTGCTCGGTCAAGACAGTGCAACTGCAGTCACTCATGGAAGCAGAATATTTGCTGCCATTATTCCCTCTTTGATATAAATTAGAGTCCAAAGAAAAGAGGGCAAGATAAGAAAAGACTCCAAACATGCATCACACACAGGCACATGCACTTGTAAGTGACTCTGGACGTTGTCCTCGTGTATTCATCCACTCTGTGTTACGAACTGTTGACATCTCTACAAGATGGAAAACCAGAAACCTGAAGGCGATGACGCGGTTTTGCACCATGGTTGTTGTTCATTTGGAGCATGAAGCTGCCTTCCTGTCGTCTGGGACCTTTGGCAGCATCACTTTGTAACTTCTCCCTGTAATCTTCCTTGGAACCTCAGTCACTCTGAGTCAAGCTTGGGTCATGGGAACTCACAGCTGTTCGTCCGGCCCCATGCAGTTGATAGACGACATGCACCAACATGGTTTGTTTGCTGACGCCTGTCCAACCGAAAAAAGTGGAAGAAACAGTCTGCACCTGAAACAATGCCCTTCTCGTTTGTTGCTATTGTGTTTGTGCGCTGTGAGAAGTAGGGCATAGTGTGCACACACGCTGAGCCTTCAAACACAACTAACATCCATGTTAATGTGCATTTCATGCTGATGTACATGTACTTTTTCAAAATGCTGTGCGTATTATATATTCATATTACTTCTCAAGGTCCAGATTCCGAATACAAATATAGTTAATAAATGATCTTGCCACTCAGCAGATGGAAACCAATTTTCACATGCAATAATTCAAATGTCCTAAGGATGACACGGGCAAATTCTGTGTTTGTTTTCATCAGGTGAATATTCTTCTAAAACAGCGGTTGTACTCGTTAACTTGCCTCAGGCAGACGGCGGCTAATCAGTGACGGTAGTGTGGGAACAAATGTTGTGTTCCCACCAGCACTCGGTTTCTATGTGAAAAGTGTGTGTTCATGCGTGCGTGCGTGCGCGCATGCGTGTTTTGTGCGTGTTCCACTAAACTCATCAACTGGGTTATGACACCAGAATTTTGATGCGTTTGCAAACTGGGTCACATCACTTTTCTTTTCACAATATCTAACGATTGGCTGTTCCATCTCTCTTGCAGAGAGGATACACTGTGATAGTGGAGGCGTGGGACTGGGACAACAGCACGCACAACTCAAATGGTAAGAACACACTCGCCCTGTAAATCACACACTCCATCCTCCCACCTTCACCCTTTCATGCCTTCCCTCTATTTTGATGATTAAACCCAGCAAGTGTGGGCAGGGCGGAGACAAACGTGTCCAGCATAAGAAACTCAACACATTTAGCGCGGCCGTCGTCAAGTCGACAGGTTGCAAAGGAACTAAAGTGAAATTAAAAGCAAAGGTGAGACAGTTGGACTATTAGACTGGTGCAGTCTGCCGTGGTCAGCGTGTTTCCAAACACATTTGCAGTCACACTATGTGTTGCTAGCAGCCATTGTACTGGCCAACTAGCAACAGCTTTATCCATGCCGGCTGTGTAATGGCAACGATAAGGTGCATTATAATTTATCTTGAATTTGTAGTGGAATTTTTCTCAGTGATAAGTGTTAATGGATTAGATAAAGCATTCCTGTCTCATTTCCATGGGAATATGTTCTGAAAGCCACAGTTTGGTCTTGACAGCGCAGGTGAAGGAGCTCCGGCAAGGCCTGTTGCTTCTGGTTTGGCCCCTGGCTTGCCTGTGCGCTGAGTTATTTGGCATTGGGCTGTATCCTGTTTTTACATGCTCCTCTCAAGTCACTGCCGCTTGACTTGTTTTCCTGCACAGTGGAGAGGAAGAGAGGTTAATTGAGGAATGTAATGAATGTGATAAGGAAAAGAGGGATTGTCTGGTGAACAGCAAAGTTGGAGGATTGGCATCACTTAACGCAGTGTTTAGGAAAGTGGTTTCTATGCTGATAAAGACCTTTGTGGCTATGCTTGGTTGAAAAGGTGTGGAGGTTTGTGCAGAATGTAACCATTTGACTTTATCAGACAGTTATGTTAAGCATAAAAGATGTCAGCACAAAGTCATTACAATGAGGCATTACAATTGTGGGTATTAGTTATTCACTGTAGCTGTTACTACGGGGTTGTCTTTAATCTAAACTAGACGAGAGATCATTTTCTTAGTTTTGTTTTAATTCGAGCCTCAACCATTTATCTCTTCAGTTTGTGCCCTTGTAAAAGAACACACAATGGACCCTCTTATGTGCAAACTGTATCAAGGCGCATCACTGGGTAAGATAAAGTGGAGAGGAATTACATCAAGCCTCCCCACGAGGTGTGGAGATGCTCTAATGTGAGGGAGCCTTTCCCGCCAAAGTCTACGAATCCATGTCGTGTTGTAAGAATATACATTTTTTTAGATGCAACAATCCGGAGCAATCCAACTGTAGGGCAGGAAGGCAAATACCCCAACAACCTTTTCTGTGACAAACTCGAGTTGGAACACAGCAGTGTGGACACTGTAGTTCAGACTGCTGCAGTGTGAAAGGTTATCCTAGTTAGGACCATATTAACACAGGGAAACAGTCACAAGCGCCAACGCACGCACACTCACACTCACATACACACGCGCGCACACACACACACATGTTCATGCATCGCCTGTATATCTGATAGCTGCTATCGTACTTCAGTATATATAGTGGCACATAGGATCCACCTGTAGCCTGTGAGCAGACAGTGTCACTCTAATCCCGTCATCCACTTTCAAATCAAAATGTTTGCACTACAGCTCACTTCCTATGTGATTACACATTAATTGTTAACAAGTTTCGCAAAAACATTTACTCAAACAACTTAGGGATGAAGCCTCAGTAACTTACTGCATTTCTGTTAAGTTAATAGGTTTAGATTAGTAATGTGTAGGCAGAAGTGTAATTTGGGATTCTCTCATATATCTCTTAGACCTGCTTATACTTCAACTGTGTGTGTGTGTGTGTGTGTGTGTGTGTGTGTGTGTGTGTGTGTGTGTGTGTGTGTGTGTGTGTGTGTGTGTGTGTGTGTGTAATTTGTCACTGCAAATGCAACAGTAGTATTCTTTTCTTTTGATAACTGACTGATCTTGCTCACTTGCCATCCCACCACCCTCATCATTCCCTCTTTCATCACCGTGCTCAGGGTCACTGAGCCCATTTGGGCTGTTCTCTATATTAAGCCTTGAACATGCTGGTTCGTTAAGTCATTAATTATAGGATGCAGCTCTAATTCTTTCCTCCCCTTTTTTCTCTGATGCCCATCACCTAATTAGCATCCCAGCAGCTGGCCACCTACGATGAGCCTCTTCATCATCGTGGCACGAAGCGCTCTGACAGGCGGTTCAGTATTGGCTGGCATGTGGCCTGAGCCGCAGACTTGGCGGTGGGACACTTAACTTTCTGCCCAGCTGACTCGAGATAGATTAAATCGTGCGGTTGACTGCACAGATGCTTTATTAATCCCAGACGGACAAAGCTGTTTGGGCAAAGACAGGTGCACGGCCACAAGGTGCAGGGGTTTCCATCAAAGTCTCCAAAGGTGGTGTGAGATGTCAAGTGTGATTACCACATCTGTTATCGAGTCGATGTGAAGCTGCTCCTCATCCCAGGAATGAGGAACAAAAAACAAACAGACAGGGAAAAGAGAGATGGTATAGAAGCACAATGTTCATCTGGGCTCGTCGGGGCGTTTCTGTGCCTTTGGCATGAATCTCTCTCCCTCCCTCCCATAATG
Organism: Carapus acus; assembly: GCA_900312935.1. Classification (NCBI taxonomy): domain Eukaryota; kingdom Metazoa; phylum Chordata; class Actinopteri; order Ophidiiformes; family Carapidae; genus Carapus; species Carapus acus. The sequence goes on along the minus strand of OMPJ01038805.1, from coordinate 6,488 downwards.
TTCGTTTCCTTCCCAATCTGCTGGAACTCTGAGCGAACTCGACCACAGCAGCAGGTTGGAGGGGTCTCAGGAGGAAATCTTTGTTTCTGGCAGCTGTTTATGCTTCAGGAAGCCCTGTTTGACTTACAAAACAAAATGAGCCCAGCGCTTGTTGACTCCCGGATGAGGCTGCACGACACACAGTCGTTGAAGTATGTTGGGGTGTGTCAATACGATCATCAGGACAGTGCAGGACAATCACATTTCTCCCAAGAGGATTTTATAAACACCTGCACGTTTGGTTTTTGTTTGGAGGAATTTTCCCTGCCTCGTGATTAAACTGCCACAGGACAATGAGTCCATATGCAGCAAAAACCGTCTCAGCTGAAACTGAACAGGTTCAAACAAATCCGATGAGAGAATGAACCATGAAATGAGCCAGCAGGAGTGGGAGGAAGACGTAGGACCAGATCAACAAATTCTTGAATGATACCATAGACTCTCAATCACATGTAGGGTAAAGGGCTTTTTCAAATTTTAAAGGTTTTCTTTAAAAGTTATTTGTAGTCACAGGTGTGTTTGGATCTAGTCTGATTTAAACTCAGTATCCCCATGTTGGGAATACTGAGTGCTTCCCTCAGAGTTGACAATGTTTGCATGCTTTGAACAGACATTATGTTTTTAAGACAGTTTTTCCAATATCATGAAGTGTGTATTCAAACTGCTTGGACATGCTCTGGAATGTAATTGGCAAACACAGTAAGCGCTGAGTCCGTGACCTGTGTGTACAAATCAACATAATCCTGATCCTGTGCATGTCAAGCACCGATTTGCTAAGGCGAGAGTCAGAGCTTGTGAGACAATAACAAATATCAAACGAAACTTGGCTCAGCCCAATTTACCAGCCCGATTATCTAACTGATGCTTTGTGCTGAAGGTGGAGCCTAGAGAAACCAGGTGGGCCAATAAAAATAGGTGAAACCAAAGATGAAAATTAGGGGGAAGAAAGAATCATCACGCCATTCCAGCGTCAGAGCATCACAAGTTATGGCAACACCTTCTCCTGGTTTGGCACTGTGCCTGGCATGCTCGGCATTTGAATTTATCGTTGTGCTGTATTGTGGATGTCATATCTCCAACGGGGTGGAGCTGGAGCCCCTCAGTTTCACTTTTCCTTCCTGACTTTTTTGAATTTGCCCCTCAATGTCTCAATCATAGCTCACTGAATTGGACTGAGGTGCATCAAAGCAGTGTCTGCACACAGACCCCCCAGCACTTAAACATGGATGATTCCTGCTGTTGAATGAAATCAAATGTAAAAATAAGTCTGTATTTTGATTCTAAATGAATTTGCCTCTTACGTGCCTGAGATACAGGAACTAGCTTCGGCAGGAATAAAAGTGCTGAGGTGTAATTGAGGATGTTCGGGTGGTCAGAGGTGGTGTGTGTGAGCAGTATCTGTGTTGTATCTGTGTTGGGCGAACAGTATCTGCAGGGAAGGTGGGCGAGAAACACGAGGCATGCTAAATAGATGTGGGACGATGGCAGCCAGTTGGACATCTTCTCTGAGGGAGTTTATCTGAATTTCTGCCATCCCTCTTTCCTTTTGGTTCACACCAGTGAGAGCCACGCAACTCTGTAAGAAACATTAAGTGCAATGAAATATTGAAAAAGGTTCAATAAAAGACTTGTTGTTGTGAAAATACGTCAGTGAAAAATAGAGAAATTTGGAAAGCTTGCCTGTCACGTGGTGCTCCTAAAATGAAACAGGCCTTTGGAAAATGTAACATCGCTCTTGACATGATCGTCTGTTCTAATTTGAAGCCCCCTCATTGTTTATGTAAGCCAGTTTTTTTATACCCCTCCCTCTCCTCCTGCCTGCTTTCCCTAGTAACAACGGCCTCTCAGAGAGTCTGCTTCGCCACCTGATTGGTCTATATTTTTATATCTAATTGCTGGAGATGAACAGCAGTGAATGAGTACTTGGGTTGTTCAGGTGCTGGAAGTGGTGGTGTTGGTGGTGTGGGGGCAGGGTGGGTGTGAGTGAGAATCTCAGTGTCTCAGAGAGACTTGTGGAACGGATCCAAGGGGAATCTTCTCTGTTTTTAGTCGTTGCGCAAAAAACAAAGGTTTATACAATAAAAACAATGTCACTGACAAATGGGATTACAAAAACATCAAACTAGTGAGTATATGCACAGATCAACTGGGGATGCTTATATTTTCAATGAATAATTCTTTTTTATTTTTGAAAAGGAAGGTTAGATAGAGATGGTTTGGTCACATATGGACAGCAGATAGTGTATATATGGGACAGCTGCCAGTAGAAGAAGATGAAGATGAATAATGTTGTGAAATTACTCCTGGAATAATTTCTCCAAGTGAGAAGTAATTCAACTGGACACTCAGATGAAGTGCTGCAAGAAGTGCTGCAATTGAGCATGTTATTGCAACCAAAATCTCATCTGTGTGCAGGAAATAGTCGTACAATCTAACCAAACTAATCCAGGATATAACCAGTGCATATTAGTTTACACAGTCGTTTTCCAGGGAGTGAGCGGTGGTGTGAATGTAGCCGCAGTGTAAACAAAGGTGTCCTTCCCTCCACGGCCATCGTCCACCTCCGTCCCCTCACCGTGGGCTACCAAGGGCGGTGTGGGCCGGCTTGAGGTGCTTCTGTTCCTTGAGAACAAGTTAAAGAGCCTTTCCTAGGTCGCCCTTCCTCGTCTGTTCCCTGTCCCTTATTATTTCCGTCCTGGCTTCGATGGAGACGGGGCTGGATATCCTGAGAGAGGGATGGGGGAGGGCAGGGAGGGGTGGAGGTGGACTGAAAAGCATTTCGCCAAGCAGGAAAACTGAAAAAGGATTTTGGTTATCAAGGCCTTGCAGACCTTTGTACACCCTGTGTTTGTGCTCCTGCCCCGGGTCTTTTCCATTTTTTTTCCCCTCTTCCACATTCTTTGTAGAAAACAGTGATGTTTGACCTCAAGTTAGACATTCTCTGTGATCTGTGCTAACAGCCGGTTTGTAGCTCACAGATGAATGTCTTAGTCGACACAGTACACTCCAACCCTCCTAGCTCCAGGTTATTAGGTTAATTACATTTTACTCTACCTTACAACTTTGGAATTTAGGATGCAGTAAAAATCTACCAACCTACTTACCTACGTACCTGCCTGCCTGCCTGCCTGCCTGTCTGTCTGCCTGTCTGTCTGTCTGTCTGTCTGTCTGTCTGTCTATCTATCTATCTATCTATCTATCTATCTATCTATCTATCTATCTCCATCCATCCATCCACCCACCCACCATGATATTTACAGTTTTTTTTACATTTGGGCTGCACAGACTGACCTGAATTCCCTGTGTTTGTGTGTCTGTGTGTGTTTTGGTCCAGATGAAGAGCTGCTGATCGAGCGCAGTATTCATAAAGGAATGATCAGTCCCGGGGAGGACAAGCAGCACGTGGAGCATAAAAGCTTCGTGGCCAGCATAGAATACACCATCAGAGTGCGCTGTGATGAACACTACTACAGCAGCAAGTGCAATAAAGTCTGCCGACCACGTGATGACTATTTTGGCCACTATGTGTGTGACCAGTATGGAAACCGAGGCTGCATGGAGGGGTGGACAGGGCCTGACTGCAAAACAGGTGAGCACAGATCCATGGTTGGAGAAATACATGTACGTGGCAATACTTTCCTTGTTTTTTTTTTGACATTAAGCTGCTCCCACCTAACATTAAATCTTTGATCATGCATAGTTGAAAGTATTTCCTGCAACAGTATTGGAGCTTTGGAAACAATGTGTGTGCTGATTTCAAAGATAGATGAGATAAGAGTGCTTCAGCTTGTTGAGATTTGTTGTATGTTGATGGCCGACTTACCTGTGTGCGTCAGGATTTTAATGTTTGCCCGCAATGTGTTGTTTATCTATCTGATTGCCTACATCTCCTTACCTTCTCTAACTTTTCTCCCCAAGCCATATGCAAGCCAGGGTGCAGCCTTCAGCATGGAACGTGCAGTGTGCCTGGGGAATGCAAGTGAGTCACCTGACCGTTTATCATTCTGACTGTTCACCACTTTGATCTGCCTTGACGTCATATCATAAGATCAAATGTGGACTTTTAGTTTGGTAGGAAAACTGATCAAGTGTTTGGAGAGAGAAGCATTGAATGTACAACTGTAGCTAGCAGGGGAGGAGGAGAGGTTTGATTGCCGTTAGCGTACAAACCTCCCCGCTAATGCCCCCATCCTAGTTTTGTGAAGCGTAACACCAACACCCCCCCATCGCTCAACTCTTCCCTGCTCCAGGAGCCATTGTTCCACTTCCTGCTCTAAAGCTGGCCCGGTCCCCACACAGAAAGTCCAATGCATAAACACACAAGACGAGGGGCGGCCTTGTTTTGTGACACACGCAAGTCACCGTACAACTGTCCCCCGCCCCCATCTTTTTCTGACTGTATTTGCAGCCCACATCAGGTTCTCCACCTATGGGTCTTGTTATGGCTTGCAAGTGTGCATTCAACTGAGAGTCTCCATCATGGAGACAACTAGCAGCCATGTTGTTGTGGGGGGATGAAGTTCCAGTCTGGAGAACAGATTGTTGAAATCTTCTCCCTCTTTAGCCCAAATGTCAACTACTTTTCAACACATTGCGAGTCATTGCTAACACAAAAGGGCAGAGCTGGGGAACCTATCTTCATACATTGCAAACAGTCCAGAGAGGATTTGAATTTTGTGCTTCCTGCTATTGATACACCCACATGATACACATCACATCAGTCAGCAGCAGGTTCATTTAGAATCAGAGGGCGGTAGAAGAAACAAGTCTGAATCATCCGTGAAGGATTTGTTTTTGTGGTACATTTCTTTCAAGTTGCATGTTTAAGAGTTTCTAACTGACATTTTTCATAGATCAATCCAATGCTTTCATTTTATACATGAGGTACATTCTCACAAATCAAACTTTCTTGACATGTATACAGTAAGTCAGGATTTGGTGAGTGTGCCTGATGAGATTACTTAGTAACATCTGAATGAGGGACATCTGCACCTCTGATGTCACATCCAAGACCACGTGAATGGACTTAGTAGTAGTAGTGCTCAGCAATTGTACCACTGTTGTGTTGACTCAATTCTTGTTACCAGAGATTGTATTTCTGTATCCCAGCAGCATTCTGCGCCTGTGATGGTCTCATCACATCAGTTCAAATGTTTTCTCTTGAAGTAGAAGTGGTTGTGAAAAAAACTTTTGAGTCGATCGCATGACCTTACCGCTAAAGCACGAGCACAGTGCCAAACGTTTGGAATGAGCAGGAGTGGAGGAAGGAGGTGGCAGAGGGAGATGAACTCCGGGCATTACAGAGGCAGGTTTGATTTAGTTAACATCTCATAAAAAACTGAAAGCTGACATTTCATGATGAAAATGGCCGGAGGAATTGGAAGGAGAGGTGCAGCCAGGAATGTGCCTCAACTTGTGATTTAGAGCTTCATCGCAGGAGCACACACACAAACACACACACGCACTTACACACCCACACAGACAAAGAGAAAGAAAAAGAAAGGGATGGAACAGATATTGAATCATCGCATTTGTTTAATGTTGACCTTTTTGGCCAGTTGTTAATCTGTGCCAGGAGTTGGTTTGAAGTTAATCCATCACAGGGATGTAGCCCAAAATAAAACCCCACGTATTTCCATATCTCTGCAGTATCAGGATTTTTTTCTATGACACATCGACCGCGCTGACAGAAACACGCAACATCTGTGTGTGCACCTGCTCACACACCTGGTTCGCTGTGCCTGAGACCACACTGAGTGTTGTGCGGAAGTGCTGCCATCCCCAACCCTCCATTTCACCCCCTCCAGATATTGTGTCGATGATATAGAAAAGTGGAGATTTTCCCAGCGATCTAGACTCAAGTCACAAGTTTGTTGACTTGAGATTTGACACAATAATCACTTATATCACTGTAACCACTTTGATTTCCCTTGCATGTGATTTGTGAGTCCGGCCCAAAACCAAAGAAATTGCGCTTTATCGATCGATCTCAGAAGCATCTCGAAAGTAAAGCAAGCATGCAAAGGTCGGTCGTACCGAAATCTAGCGTGGCAAACACTACAAACTGAGCTGGATGTGAAATGCAAAACTTGTGACTTGAATAGTGAGACTGTCACAGGACAGAGCGTGCATGTGAGAGAATGAAGAGGAGGAGGAGTTAGAAGGAGGTATGGTAGCGGGGTAGAACGGGGAGCGGACGGAGGGTCGAGGAAAGAAAAGTGAAAGACTCATCTCGGAGTGAAAAAGGAGGGCGCAGGGAGCAATATGAGAAAGTAAATCAGCGGAGTATGTCTGAGGACAAGTAGAAATTGGTGTTTGGTATCTAGTTTCTTACACACACAACCTACGCTGCCTCATGTGACACCACGAGAGATGTAGCTAGGCAACAGTGGGCTAAGTCCGCCTACTGGATTTGGGCGCGAGGCTGGCCTGTAAATAATTCAGTGGTC
>OMPJ01038804.1:0-49171 GCA_900312935.1 Carapus acus | reverse complement strand
GAGTAAGAAGTGGAGAAAAGATCGGGGAGGGAGATGGTGAGAGGGGAAGAGGGAGAAGAAAGAGAGAGAGAGGGTGTGAGAGAGAGGGGGTGAGGGAGGTAGAGAGAGAGAGACGGAGAGGGGGAGGGGGAGAAGAGAGATGGTGAGAGGGGTGAGGAGAGATAGTGTGTGGTGAGATAGTGAGACGGAATAAGAAGTAAAAAAAGAGAGCGGGGAGGGAGATGGTGAGAGAGATGGTGAGACGGGGAGAGGAAGAAGAAGAAGAAGTAGAGGGGGAGAGAGGGAGAGAGGGAGAGAGAGAGAGAGAGCGAGATAGAGTGAGAGAGAGACCCCGGACTGACAGCAGCTCACAGGCTAATGACTGCATGACGTGAACGACGCCGCCACAAATCGCTCAGCGACCCCGTAAACTGGCGAGCCACGTCGGTGGCTCGGTACTCACGGTGTCGCTGGACTTCGGGCCGAGGTTTAGGGCGCCACTGGCGGTTGCGACGTCATGTTTCTATTCCTCCTCTCCGCGTCCCTCTTTCCCTCCGTTGGCGTTCATCGCCGCACGGACCTTTACTTCCTGTATGTGTTGTGACGTCACAAGCAGAAGCGCTGTGGAGGCGTTGCCTTCGCGGGCTGTCGGACATTTTCCTGTCGTCAACAAACACGGGAGACGACAAAAATTAAAATGATCTCTTTCGTTGCTGGGACGTCCAACACGTTTTACACTAATTATGTCTTTGACAACGTAAAGTTGTTTTGCGTGATGAAGCTGTTTTCTCATATCAGTATAGGCGCGTGTTCAGCAAAGTACAGTGCTTGTCCATTAATAGATTAATTGGCAGTTAGTCGTCTCTCAGTTTTGCGCAACGTTTGCGGAACTTTAGAACGGAGGTTTTTCCCAGCAGATAAGATGGTAAAGATATGCGGCCCTGCGCTCAGTGCGTCTTTTAAAACTGCCAACTTTTGAGTCATTATGGCGGATACGCATGAAATTTGCTCCCGTGTCGTTTGTTTGAGGTGCTGCTGAAACAATGGCCCTCAGACCAGCATGGCACCCAACACAGAGCACCCACGTCTCCACATCCGTCAGCGCAATCGCTATGCAAATATTTGCCAAGGGAGAAAAACCGACGCACAGAAAAGCGCAGTGGCTTTTAACTCGGGTTACACAGTAGAGATGACAGAATATTCAAACAAAGACAGTCTTTATTTGGCAAACAGCATTATACTGTGAAATACAGAGTACTTTGCAAGGCACTTTAAATCACACTTCCACGGTGATGGAAGTAAAGCAAGGATTCAAGTTGGGGAGATGTAACGATGGGAAGGCAAATCAAATTATAGCAGGAGGTAGCAGGTATGAATGTATGGTTTAGCTTGGGCTAGATAAATGTAAAATAATAAAAAACCTTACACATATCAAATGTTTCCATACCAATTTTAAAACATAAATCATCTTAGATCTAATATATGTAATGAATACCGCCCGGAAATTCAGTCCGAGGTTTTCAGTGCACAGAAGCCATCTTCAGTGGTCGATTAGGAACGCTATTGCAAATACAGTAGTTACAAAAGGAACATTCTCAATGCACCCAGTGATTATATTATTTCAATTTATAGTTCTACATTTGATATGTCTAAGGAGGTACATTCCAAATGTGCTACCAAGATTTTGTCGATAAATTCTTTTACTTGGACAGTTCATTAAAACAAAAGACGATTGTCAATAAAAAAGAGAACAACTAAAAAAAACAAAATAAAACAAAAGGAAGGTTGGGAAAATAAATAGCAATACTTATTTTGGCACAACCGTCTCATTTCAGCTAGCACACACTTCTTCAACAGAAAATATACACCAAAAATGGAAAAAGAGACTAAAACACATCAGTGCACCCAGCGGATTGCAAAAAAAGAGAGAAAAAAAAAAAAGCAAACTGAGTGCAGACAACAATCCAACTTTGTAAAAGAACCATTAGCAGATATCTTCATTTAAAAAGAAAGAAAACTCCCACAGTAGGTTCTCCCTCTTTAGAGCCTCAGTCCCTTAGTAAGATGGAGGCTGGTACTCTCCAGCAGGGGCCTGACTGTCGTTGAAAGGCGACTGCTGGTACCCGGTGGGAACACTGCTAGCATACGGGGCCACCGGGTACGGCGTGGTGTGGTCGTTAGCCGGGTCTCTGTAGTCCTGGTCAAAGTCGCTCACGCCTTGGCTATACCGCTTATAAGCAAAGTACGTCAACAGACCCTAAAGGGGGGAGACAAAAATATAAAATACATCGACCCCTTCAACATCTCAGGAGGACGTGAGGTTCCGCGACTCCACTACTGTATCTAAGAGGTTCTATGCTTACCCAGGTGATGCAGGAGATGAAGGAGAACGCCACAACAGCTCGGGCAGCATCGGCGGGGAAAACACTGCTGCTGCTGTTGGTCTTGGACCACTGATTGGCCAGAAGACAAAAGCAGACAAACCACAGGAACGACCAGACTCCTGCAAATACAAACACAACCGATGCGAAGCTGGATCGGAGCATCGGGACAGACGCTTGAATGTTGCCCGACTTCCGGATCGAGCATCGGCTGACACTTTCACTCAATGTTTATATGGATTTATTGAAAAATGGACTCTTTGGCCATTGCTGGTCATTTACTCCATTTTATCATCTTCTTCACTCAAGAGTGACAAATAAATAACTTCTAGTTTAGATTCAATCCTTTTTGATTCTGAATATCTTGTAGTACGGCCACTATTAAAGGACCGTATTACTGTACCCAATGATTCAGATCATTGGGTACATTGATCCATTGTACAATGATGATGATGTACATTGGGTACATCATTGGGTACCCAATGATTCAGATCATTGGGTACCTTAACCCTAAATACCCTAACCCTACCCCTACCCCTTTGAAGAGATGTATTCAAAATGTGCAATCAATACCCTGTACTGTAAAGTGAAATGCATGCATCTACTTCTACACTTTCCAACCTATCTCCTTTAACTATTTGACGGCTCCCTGAAATTGGTGAAGTATCTCCAAATCTGCCTCCAGCTTTCTGTCCTGTGTCTCCAACACGCATTGGCTTGCCGGGTGGCTTCTTCCCATACCTGAGAATCCCAAATCTGCCATGACGATGTGTTTTCTGTCTTTGGCGTTGCTGATCTGGGGGAAGAGAGCGTCCAGGACGATGAAGATCACACAGGCCAAGAAGGCCAGGACCCCGATTCCCACCCCATAACTGCAGGCGCTGTCGTTGTTGTTGAACACACAATGACCCGTGCCATCGTGCGTGGGATTTATATAACCTTCTGCCGTAATTGTGGCGAAAACCACAATGGCAAAAATCTAGAACAAGAAAATGAAAGAGTAGCCCAGTTAATGACATCACATGAAGGCAGACTTCATAAACAAGCTGTGCAATGCTGGTCACATGACCCTCTCTACTTCCACTCCAAAGTTGGAGAAGTGTCTTATTTCTGCAGATTTGTGCAATGAAAATGATATTATTAGAGCACTCTTACAACTGCAGGAAATGAAGCAACTACGCCATTCCATCATTGACCAACAAACTTCCTTCATGTTGGTACAGTGACACAGCACTGGCTGGGCTAGCAGGCATTAGCAAAACCGATGAGGAAACTTTCGCCGCACTTTATTACTGGCAAATAAGGCGTAACAACCTCGTTCCTACCATATGTTGGGCGTTTTCTGATTACAACGCACTTAATCAGTCTTCTAAAGCCACGGCAGGTGTAGGTAAGAGCACACAGCTGTTACATTCCGCCTGACAGCTGGCGACGCTTTGCTAACCTGCGGCGGCTCTCGAACTTTCCCCCCCGCACGTGAAGTACTCACCCAGGCCAAGCCGCGCAGGATGGTCTGGGGCTGCTTGACGAAGCTCTCCAAATCGAACGACCCACCGGCCAGGGAGGCCCCGTAAGCGCCGCTCTGCATGTTGTTGATGACACTGAACTTGCCGAGTATCTCTTCTGGTCGACCTGGGAACTTTCGGTTCGGATTTCGTCAAAACTTTTCAGAGCCCGCCCATCCCCTCTGTGCTGCCTTCAGGGCACGCCGGAAATTCAAACACCAACAGGACGGTTTTTTTTGGTCCCAACTTCCGCGAAGTGGTTGAGCGCATCTTGATGTTTTTCTCTCCGTGTGTGTTTAGAAGATAAATAAAACCTCTTCAGCTTGAATGTGATGGTCAATAGTGCTGCAGGGGACACTCGTAAGCGCAGGCAAAGAGGACATGAAGGGTATTTTCAGTTGATGTTTCAGTTTAGGAGGAGTTGGAGACAGGTGAGTATTTCTGGCGCCCCCTATTGGAAGCAACTGAAACAGGAGGAAACGCGATAGATCTTAACAGTGGCGCTGGGCAACTTACGGCCCGTGGGCCAGATCAGGCCTAATGATCGGTTTGAATCGGCCCGCCAAAGATTGGCACAGAATTCCAAATTTTGACTGAATAGAAAACAAGCAACAAAAACTACAACATCAAAACTAACACCAGACTGTGATGCACATGGAAAGATGGGTAAACAATCCATGAACCATTTTCAATTGCCAATCAAAAACAAAAAAATGAAAAACGGACTGGTTATTTTGTTTTTGAATCAAAAACAAAACATCCAAAATATGCCTGGTACTGCATTATTCATTTTTCAGCTCGGATCAAAAATACGAAGTGGAAAAACGCAATCCATGTTCCATTCGTTCTTTCAATTTTCAATTACCAGTCAAAAAATGAAAGAACGAATGGTACACGGATTTCCCTGAGTCCCGTTTTTCCATTACGCATTTTCTATCCGAGCCGAAAAATGAATATTTCTAAGATTTGTAAGATAGTGAACAGGTAGTGCTGAAGAGATGTAAAGTCATGACAGTGAAGTATGTTTTAATCGTCATTTTCAAGGCTGCAAATGTCTTGCTGTTTGTATGAATTTGTGAGATTTGTGACTGGCAACATGTGTTTGCAATCAGCTCTCTGGTCCCATACATAGAGTAACATATCGTTCTGATTCAAAATGTGTAACCTCTGCTCTAAATTCAACAGATCTCAGCACAGTCCCATACATGTTCACATGTGAGAGCTGTTTGTTTTGACGCGGTTGGAAAGCACCAGGAAGTGAAAGACTTAAAAGCTGGTTTCCACCACAAGGAATAAAATCTCCAAATCACTACAGTTTTGTCAACAAGACTAGTAGTACATCATTCTTGTCATTACTGTTATTATGACCGGCTGATATAATTATAGCGTATTGGAATGGCATCACTTTTACAATCTGGTGATGTCATAAAATCTGATTTAACCCTTAGATGCACAGATGGGGTCAAAAATGACATCAGGGGTTGTTATTCTTCAAAATCTTCAAAGTGGAAAGTTGGAATATATTCAAATTCCAGGTATTCCTCATAAAATATGTTTGTGACATGAGGCTGTTTGCATTTTTATAATTTTTTTCTTTAATTTTGAGGAAATGCTGTTTTTGTACCACTTCCCCGCTCTTCCCCAATTTGAATCGACAAGCAGTTCCCTTCAAGATCTTCGAAGAACCTTCAATTCTTAGCAACTCTGACTGTCCCACTTACATATCTGATGTCATCTGTCACATCTGATGCAACTTTGATTGTCAATACCGTCCCACTTACACATCTGGTATTAACAGTCACACCACCCAGGGGGTCATTTTTTTTGTAGTGGATTCAGACACACAGGTCAAAACATCACTGAATTTTACACGTCACTGACGGACGATGGACGCTTTCTTGCAGAGATTTGAAAGGAGCTTTGGACATCTCATATGAAAAGTTGACCGGAAGGTACCTCCACCCTACCAACCTATTTACGAAGCAATGGGAAGGTGTGGAGAGACGGAGACTGCTGCGATCCGGCCACGGGAAAGAAGCACACAGGGCCAGCAGAAGACAAAGAGGTGCCAGTAATGTCCACGAAACAAAGAACGCAAAGCTACTGATTGCTTTTGGAAGTGCAGTATCCCTGTGTGCAATGGTCACAGATGTTTGTGTGTATACATATGCGTGGACAGTGTTATGGTCTCCGGACCTGCAGAATGCTCTCTGTCCGTCCTCCAGACATAGGGTCACACAAACATATTTTCAGGATTCAGGAATCTTTATTATCATTACAACAATTCACATTGTGTATTTAAAATACGATGGGTGCTGAACTTCCAATGCAAATACATAAGTATAAGGGTATAAAAGGTACAAACCTTTTGACACCAGATTGACCTGATTGATTGATTGTTGAGTGCTACAACCTAAATGATAAGTAAAGATGCACTAGTGAAAAATGAAATTACTCTTGTTTGAACATAATACATCATCTTTATCTAAAATGAGAGAAATATCTTCAGTATATTGCAAAAACACTGGGGAAGAGTGGGGTAGTGATACAAAAAAAATAGGGTTTTGTAAGTAAGGGTTAAGCCCCTTTCAGAGCCTGGCACTGTTTTTGCTAGCACTGGAACACCTGTTTGACTTTTGCCGTTTTATATGTTTCTTCAACAAAATTCAAAGGAGGACACGCAGTCTCATCACGTGTGTGTCAGCCGCAGCCAAGAACTCACACATGTACGCTGAGCTGAGGGCAAGTGAGAGCCCCTGCACAGCTGTGGATGTAATACGTTACATCAGCATTTGAAATCTTTCTGCACTTGTCTTTATACTTGTTTTTGTCCACGTGTTTATTGAGTTGCTGGAAATAACCAACTGACTGTAGATGGCAGCAGTGTTGTAGATAGCGAGAGAGAGGAGGCCCTACGAGCCACGTGAGCCGGTGATGCTGATGGCAATTTGTCAGCGGCCACTGAAGACTTAAGCTGTAATTGGGAATAATGAGATACGGCTGTGTAAATTCAGCACTCTGTCCTCCCCCTTTATGATTCATTTTCTTCTCTGCCTTGACAGCAAGTGTTTCACAAACACGCACACTGTGGGAGGCGTCCTATCAGCTGAGCGGCACTGAGCTGCCACTTTGCATAGTGTAAGAATGGAAAAAAAAACGCCTCTCTCGGCATGAGATGCTTGGACTTGGTGGTCTGGAGCCTGACTTTTGGTGGTGCTGTGGCCCAAGCGTATGCCTGACAGAGAGGAGAAGAAAAACATTTCTCAGCTAGAACCATGGATGACGAAGAAATGGATGGTGACTATGAGTAAGTTGATTTGATTTAATTTGAGTTTCCAAGGTTTTTGGCTTCATACCCTCTTCATGTCCTTCATTGTTTTCAGCCATTGTAACTCAATAAGATATATTTTTGGAGATTTCCATACCATCGAACACAACACTGACTTATATTGTTGGAACTCAAACGAGGAGATATGTTTAATTTGATTTAATTAGAAATGTTTTAAGATTTAATTTGAGGTTTCAGAATTTTTTACGCTGTTCTACATTATTTTCAGCCATTGCAAGTCAAGAAGATATATTTTTGGACATATCCATATCATCGAACACGACCTTGACTTATATTGTTGGGATTGAAACAAAGAGATATGTTTAATTTGATTTAATTAGAAATGTTTTAAGATTAAATTTGAGGTTCCTGAAGTTTTTACGCTGTTCTACATTATTCTCAGCCATTGCAACTCAAGAGGATACATTTCTGGAGATATCCACATCATCGAACACGACATTGACTTATATTGTTGGGACTGAAACGAAGAGATATGTTTAATTTGATTTAGTTAGAAATGTTTTAAGATTTAATTTGAGGTTCCTGAATTTTTTTTTTTTACGTTACTCTACATTATTTTCAGCTATTGTAACTCAATGAGATATGTTTTTGGAGATATCCATATCATCGAACATGACATTGACTTATATTGTTGTTGTATTCATTGCTTACGATTACGTTTCCATCGTTTTGTCATTTAGGTCAATGGGTGAGGAGGATGCAAACCAAGACTCTTCACCTCCCTACAAGGCCTGGAGCGATGGAACTCCGAGCCCGACTCAATCGGGTGACCAGGACGTGTTCGAAGAATGCTCAGGTAGGCAAACACATGGAATAGATCCTCACTCTGCGAGGAGCAGGAGTGCAAAATGAACAGTCTTATCCACTAAGTGCAAATGCAGTGGTACTTCTCGCACTTTGACATTTGACTGAATTTTGTCTCTCGCAGATGCTGGTTCCCAAGCATCGGACACTAAGACGAAGGCAGATGAGGTCAAAATAGTGCCAAAACAGCGGGGAGTTACAAAAGACCAAGAAGATGCAACAATGCAAAGGGGCCCACAGAGGACAGGCCAGTTCTCGCCCGCTACCCTGAGGTTCTTGGCTTCCTTGGCAATCTGTGCTGCTGGTGAGGTGAAATGTCCTACGTTGCCGCGTTGCCGTCCACACCAGAAAAGCACATTCCTCCTTACTCAAATAACGACTTTGCAGGCACAATAAGAGCCGACAATAAATCTGTGGTCCTCAGCCACCGAGCGGCCCAGCTCATCAAGCCGAACGTGCCGCGGCCCATCTCTTACACTTATAAGAGTTTGCAGTCCGATCTTGACCGAAAAGGTAAGCGAAGAGCTTTCCCCATCCCCTCCCTTACCGAAAAGGTCTGCAGCTGAAGACGTGGTTTCACTCTGTGGTTTGTAGAAAAGTTGCTAAATGTGGCATCAGGGCTTCAGCGTCTCACACTGGAGGACGGCATAGCGAAGTTGCGGGCAATGCCGCTCACCATGTCGGAGAAGGGTGAGATCAGGTACGGAAGTTGACAAATAAAACAATCACTGGCCACGACATCCACCAAAAGTTGTCCATCTTACAATTATCGTATATGTATGTTTTACATTAGGAAAATTACCTTTGGTAATGAAGCGGAGACAGGCGTCAATGAGGAAAAATCACCCCTCCACAAATTCTACCGGCGGGTGCTGAGGGTGAGCACAACCATAACATGTACTCCAGACCTCCTGTAGATGTTAGAGGTCTCCCTGAGCTTGTGTCTCCCTCCACCTAGGTTTTCCGTCGCTTCACACTCAGCAACGCTCCCCTCAAGATGTGGAGGACCCCCATGAAGCAAGTGAGCGGTCGTTTTGGGACCGGGGTGCTCTCCTATTTCCTCTTCCTCCGGTCCCTCTTCTTCTTAAACCTGGTCACCTTCCTCATCAACGGCTTGTTCCTAGCGTTCCCGCAGGGTGTTTACCCGCCTCCTCTTAGATACAGGAACCACACCTTCAATCTTCTCCAACTTTTCACCGGCACGGTAAGACCTGGCCTTTTGTGGGGTTTGTGCCCGGAACCTAGGATCTAGCGGTTCTATTTTGGCATTTTGTTGGACAAAGCTTTTTTTTTATACCGTAGTGTTCAAAATCTTCTGTCTCTGATGGTCCAGATGAGTCTCCTGTTCTTGCCGGCTTGCAGGGTTACCTCAGTGAAAGCTTGATGTTTTATGGCTACTACACCGACAAGAACGGCACTTGTCCGCCTCCTGCCTCCAATTTCAGCAAGGCCTCTCAAGCCTGCAACACCATCTTTGACAAGGGAGACAGCGTGCCGTACAACATTCCCCTGGCCTATTTCTGCACCTTCTCTGCCGCCGCCTTCATCACCTGCATGTACCTGGTTTACAGGTTAATTTTGCTTTTCTTGTCAACAGGAGATATATTTTTATCCAAACCACAATGTATAAATGCAGTTATCTTTCTTTGATAGTGTCTCCAAGTCCTTTGGCAAAAGTTTTCACATCCTTCGCTCCCAGGGGAGTCTGGCAGCGAAGGTCTTCTGCGCTTGGGATTTTGAAGTTACCAAGAAGAAATCTATCAAAATGCTATCAGAGAACATCAGTACCCAACTTAAGGTACACCCTACAAGGATTTCATTTCATGAAGTGGTAAAATGTCCTCAAGTAAGGGGCAACATTAATACAGCGGAGAAGCTGATCATGGAAGCTACATGCTAGTCACTTTGAATGAGCTGCTCTCTTGGTGCTATTTTGAGTTTTTGTGCAATAACAACTGATTTTTTTTTTTTTTGCCAGTTATGCATCGCTAACTCTCTACCATGGCTCCTACCAACAGGAGCTGCTGTCTGAGATGATGCACATGGAGGACAAAAGGACCCCCAGGGAGCGAATGCAAAACTTTGTGCTACATCTGTCAACCTGGCTCATGTGCCTGGGTAGCATCTCCCTGGGCATGGTGATCATGTACTACATGCTGGAGGAAACAGACCTGGTTAGATGAGAGCCACAACTGTGCAGCTAGACACCAGACTCATTCTATGCATGACTACTCACAGATGGTGCACACTTGCACAAAAAGCACTTTTCTCGCTTCTCCTCTCTATTTCCTCTCATGATCATTGCAGTCTCTGAACCGTGTCTTTGCAAAAGTGCAGTGCTTTACAAGTTTAATCGAAACTGATAGGATCAAATTTTTTTGTTTGTCCCATCACAGACTGCTAGCGTGGGCGGTCCTTATGAAAATATTCAGCTTTTGAGCGTATCTGCTGCAATCTCAGCGATTGACCTATTACTCCCTGGCTTCTTCAACCTGGTGTCATGGATGGAGATCCATGACTCACCTGGTGTGTATGTCTATGTTTCCATCTTCAGGTGAGAAGAATATCTACATTTAGGAGCTTTTAGGTGGTGGCCAAAGAGGTCTGGTTCAAATTGTCTGATTAGCGTGGCTAATTGGCACTGATTTTAAGGCCAAAACTCATTCGAAATATTGAAGTTCAATTCGTTCAACCAGGAACGGAATTCTGCCTCATGTAAGGCCCTCTAAAAATACCAAAACTACTTTGATGTGCTCTATCAAACTTCCTGTCCTGTACTTGTGTCTTTTGTGAGGAATGTACTATATAGCTTTATTTAATGACTGCATTTACCTTTACCAGAAACCTAACACTGAAGATCTGTATCGTCATGATGTTGTGTTACCACTGGCTTGGGGGCATTGCTGAGCAACCAGAAAGACGTGGTCTTCAGGTACAAGCAGTCTTGTCATCACTTTGTCTTGTTTACTGTTATTATGTCTGTACAAACGTGTGATTTTCCTTGAAAGACCCCAAAGAAATGCCAAATAACACAAGCACGCCTTTTATGTCATTTGTCTGCAGTGTTGGGAGAGCTTTGTGGGTCAAGAAGTATACCGCTTACTCAACATGGACTTTATCTTCACACTGATTTACACATTTTTGGGCGAGTTTGTGTGGAGGCAAGTGGCCGCTACCAATCTGTGTCTTTCACGACATCTTCTTGACTATATTTGCTTTTTGCTGACTCTGGATTTTTACCCATCAGGCTGGTGTCCAAGCATCTGTTGAAAAGACACAGGAAACCTGTGTTTGACATAGCTCGGAATGTTCTGGAGCTCATTTACGGGCAAACACTGACATGGTAAGAACAACATGTCACTCAGATTTCTCTTAAATGTTGTCAGGAAACGGGTGTGTGTAGGGACTATAATGGTCTTTCCCTTCCAGGCTCGGCATTGTGTTTGCTCCACTGCTGCCTGGCGTTCAAATTATCAAACTGTTTGTGCTCTTCTACATCAAGAAGGTTGGCACAGTGCAGGTCAGCATATGTTGACTGTCTGCTTCGCGTGACACGCAGTTCAACACATTCCTGTCGTTTCTTTTGCAGTCCAGCCTGATGCTGAACTGTCAGGCCTCAAGGAGACCCTGGAGGGCCAGTCAGATGAAGACGCTTTTCCTCTCCATCCTGTTCTTCCCCTCTTTCCTCGGTGCTGTCATGACTCTCATGTTCGCAATCATGACGTGAGTGTCAAACGTGAGTTTGACTTTGAGGAATACATGCACATAGACTTGAAAAATGCTAAAAAGCTTTTTGTTGTTTGTGCTCTAAAGGATAAAACCGTCTGCAGGGTGTGGTCCCTTCAGGAACCACACCACCTTGTTTGACGCAGGGGAGCTGTGGTCCATTGCGATGGAGCATGCACATCCCGATGTGGGCTGGATCACCCGGATCTACGCCTACCTTGTGGAGAACCGGTTATTCCTATTCCTTGCGATTGCAGTGCTTCTGTGAGTTGTGGCGTGCTCCCCTCCATGTTTACTAGGATCTGTGACTTAGCTAGACTTCATCAACTCGTATTCGGGTAAAGTTGGGTTAGACTACCTGATCAGTATGGCTCATATTTACCCTCAGGGTGATTGAGAATAAATACAATATTTGTGTGTGGTCTTAGTGCAATATGTGTATCTCACTGATTAATTCCTCTTTTTTCTAGAATGGTGATATACATTCAAATTCAAGTCATTGATGGCCAAAGTAGGATTGTCATGTTCCTTGAAAAGCAAATTGAAAATGTACGTGGTCCAATCAGCCTTGACATTTCACATTGGTTCAAGATTCTATTATAAAATGCTTACTTTGAATATAATTTTTATCTTTTTTCCCAGGAGGGGCTGGACAAAAAGTTCATCATGAGTAAATTTCAAGACCTTTCGTCTTTGGGACTTTGAGCCTCACCATATGCATTATCTTTGAGGTGCCCCCAAACTGTATGGACATGTGCTTAGTGTTTTAAAGAGAAAACATCAAGACAACACCGATACTTCAACAAAGTGTACTTTGAATTCAGTGAGCCCTATTGCTGCAACAGACAATGTATTCCTTTGCAGTTATCTCCATGTCATTGTGCGTACTTTCTCATAATGCTCTGTATTGTTTAGCTATTGATTAGTTATTTCACTTGTTTGTAATATACAATCAATACAAAATATAAAATAAATAAATTATAAAATAATAAATAAATAAATAAATAAATAAGTTAAAAATGGGATCGATATCTACTTCAAGTTTTGGTTAATTACTCATTTTTGCAAAAACAATATCTGGTGCACATGGAAAGTTTTTCATTTTGTTTTTTAATCTTCACAAAATATTTGTTCATATTTGTGGTGTGATGTACTGGCTGTCACCTCACTGACCATCGGCCTAACAATTACCCTGAAAAAACAAGTTGGTCAGGTTATTTCAAGTCCGCAGATATTTTCTCTGGAATGTTCCATGTCTGTAGAAGTTTCATCACAGAAAAATTTCGCCACGAGAAAATGTCCTAGGTAACGAGGAGGAGGAGGAGCAAACAAAGACAAAAAGCAGCTATACTGTGCACTCTGGACTACGTGTGAGGGAGTCACCGTCTGGACAAGGATGTCTGGTGAGTTACACGGCTGTTTGTTTCTTAATTATGGATGTATTTGACATCTTAGACGTCATCATTCAACCCCTGTGCAACGGTAAGGGCATAAGTACGTGAAATATCTTGGATATTTCCTCTATCCAGGTAACGTGCCAGCGAGAACCGGGTCTAAGAGGGTGTTCATCAGTATGCCCAAGGAGTGCATGACTGGTTTGGCTGCACATTATGAACTGGTTAGAATTTTCTTACACTGTTGAGGCTTTACATCACATCGAGAACACTAAAGAGGATATATTCATATTTATGTATCTATTTTTCATTCTAGGACCATGGATTGATTGTTAAAGGCCTCAACGCCTATATAAATGAGGGTTACCTGAGGGCACACTTCAAGGAATGGGGCACCATAACAGCATGTAGGGTAATAAAGAGACACTTCTGCCGCCTCACTCACAGTTATACTGAATGTTTCAATTCAACACCCACTGTGTTTGATTTAATTTGATGCATCGAAACAGATCAGGAAGAATGCATCCGCAGGTGAAAATAACGCTATAGCGTATGTCCGATTTTCAAGCGAACATGAGGCAGACAGTGCAGAATGGGCTGGTCCTCATGATATTGGGGGAATTCAGGCAGTGGTGAGGAGAGTTGTCAGTCCAAAGGTAAGACCAAACCGTGGTTACAAATCTACCAAAGAAAAAATCACATGTATGAATGGCTGATTCTGAATCGCGTCGTGGATATTTTGTGGCTGCGTCTGTGAATTATTTTCATCTATTTCAGATTGCGGAGGAGACAGTGGGGGTGGTTACTGCGAAAGACGACACCTCTGCTCGGTCTCGACGTCACATGGGCCGCGGCTACATATTAGAAGATGCACAGTGGTTAGATGATAATTTGGAGGAATAAAGATGACGTTTCTAATATGCCAGGGGAATTCTCAAAATTTGTCATGGCGGGACTGGTTTGCAATGTCTAAACATGTCTTGGATCATTGGTGTGAATAAACACTTAATTGCAAAATGTCTTCTCTGCGTTTTTGTTTGTTTTACACATATTCATGATTTGAAACAGATTTTCCTCCAACAACTTTTGATATGCTAACATGGTACACTTTTTAAAAATAGTCAACAGTGCGACAAAACCATTACAGGCTGGCTTGAAACACTTCACAATAGTGTAATGGTATAAACATTTTATGACAGTGAGATAACAAAAAGTGTAATGTTTTTTTTTTTTTTTAAAGCCGTAAATAGGGAGATTTACCTCGATTCGTTCATTTTTTCTATGCCCCGCTCTCGGGTTGGTGACGTCATATACATTCATCCAATAGCTGCAGAGAGCGCGAAGTCCATCCGACAATAACAAACATGGCGGAGAGAGACGCTGCAGGATTCAAGAAGGTAAATACACCTTTCTTCGGATTGAGGAGTTTGTAAAGATTGACGCTTTCGGGCGAACTGAGATTTAAGCTTATTCACTGATTGAAGGTAAAGCAAAGTGAACTTTCAAAAACTTTCCTTTTCGATAAAGCTAATATTCAGACAAAACTATGCGGCCAGGGTTAGACGACGCATTGAGCTTTTCTCTACTCCTCTTCTTCTTCGACCTCCCCTCTGCCTCACTTGCATCCATCTCTTACCTGCTTCCCTGTCTCTTAAATGCATTTTACCCATTGGGCTTCGTCCCCAGAGTTTTGTCTTGAGCTCTATTAACCCGCAGCCGGCAGCTAGAGCACCACCAGTGATGATGGACCTCCAAACCTTAGGGTCCTGCTCCCACTGTTGAGCATCCCTACACCTGTCTCTGCCTCTCTCTCTCTCTCTTTCAACTCTCATATGATTTGGCACTGTACAAATAACATTGATCTGACTTGAGCTACAATGACGTTTTTCACCCAGACTGTAGGTCGATTGGAAACGCGACAGGAGACGTACAGTTATTTGTGAAGAAGATTTAAGATGTTTTGCATTATTGAAACAACTAAGTAAGATCTTTGGCGCAAGTGAGGAAGTTGTGAAAACTTGTGCTAAGGAATTGTAAATTCATCACTGAATGTTTTGGGATTTCTTGACGTCAAAATGTATGAATTCGCAGGATACAGTGAGCAAACTGTTATCAAGATCCTTCACGCAAGACAAAACTAAAGGTCAGTCCGCCAAATATGAACGTTACAGACAAAAACCTCTGCTTCTGACTCATAACCCGGCTCTGTTGCAGTTAGCAGCGATGCTGCACTACTCATGGCCGAGATGCTGAAACTATTCGTTGAAGGTACAGCTACATGATTGTAATTGACACACACCTCAAGATAACGTTTTTACTTTGTGTGTAAAAACCACACAAAGTAGTAACGTTGGTCCTTTTTTTTCAGAGGCAGCTGTGAGATCACTGAAACAAGCCGAGTCTGAGGACTGCGATCAAGTAGACATTGAGCACTTTGAGAAAATTCTGCCTCAGTTGGTGAGTAAACACTATTCCCACACCGTTCTAGATCAACACCATTTCTGCCACAACTGTTTAAAAGAGTGTTAGCCTATCTTTGTGATAATACACTGTCCACAATATTGACACACTAAAGTCTCTGTAAGTCCAATAAGAAATATGGTTGCCCCCATTTCACTATCTTCTCCTCTTAACAGTTGCTGGACTTCTAACACAAACAGGCCACAAGATGGAGATAGAGAGCTGCATTGTCTCCAACCTTTGCACAGCAGATCCAAGTGTCACTGATGTTTGTCATTTTTTCAAAGACCTGTAATCTTGGGTTACATTAAAATTGTCACTACGTGTTTATTAAAGGTGTCAGAATTAAAGTAGTCATCGCTGGTGTTCTCCCTTGTGTCTGCAGCACTCCATGACACCCCGATTCAGGCCCACCTGTGCTCGCTGCTCTGCAACAACAGGTGCTTCCAGCATGCTCCATGGCGCCCTTCATCAAAGCCTCCTGGAGCAGTTGGAAGCAATTAGAGTAATAAGGGGAGCAGCCAGTCCCTTAGATGATGACAAGTGCCAGGAAAGAAGGAGTACCCCCTCCGGCCACTTTGAAGTTCCCTTTTGCTGTCCTGCGATGTTTAGTTAGCGGTGGGGGGAAGGGCAGAGGGGACCTCTGGCATAGGGGGAAAGTTGAATGGGAGTGTGCGTGCACCAATGTGTGCATGTGTTAGCCAAACATGGCCCGAGACCACACGCATAGATATTCTGTTTGAAAGGAAACATAACAAAACACATTGGAACACGGTCCAAGAGGAGCAGGGTGTAATTCTGAAGGTAAATAAACAAAAGAGGCGAGTAGTAGAGGTGCTTTCTCCCCTTTCATCACGGCAGAGGGGGAAGTTGCGACGGCGAGTGAGTGGGAAATGTGGGGTGTTCTGGATTTCCAAAAGCCTCTGATGGTCGTCCACCGGTGGCGTCCTGCACCGGCGTGTCTTTGTGATGAGTCAGCATAGCTGGACAACACCTCACATTGTTTATTTGTGCGGCTGATGGATGAGTCACTGCGGCCGACAAATGCTGCTCATGTACAGCTGGAAGCAACTTGGTCAAAGTCAGGCCGGGGTTAGCTCGGTGCCCAAGGACACACCACCTGGAATTTGACCCTGCACCTTTTTAAGGGAGCCGGCGTGGATCTGGCAATGTGTGTGCTATGAATAGCAACGCCTCAACAAAATGGACACTTTGCACCAAATAATTAAATGCACTGCAAGTGTCAAGGTGTGCCTTGAGGACATTCCAGTATATCAACACATCAGACTTTTGATGTACTGTCTGTCCACTGTGCAATACATCACTACTGTACCACATATGTTCTGTACATGTATATATTGTTTGGTGGTGACTGTATCGTAGTGGGATTGCATGTCAATACATGGATTGTATCTGGTGTCCAGAACTCTCTCAATCATACTGCTTTGATATTGAAGTATGAAGACATATCTGATGTTCTGTATGTCTATTTTAGGGCTCCTCTTCCTTTGTTTGGTGTACTGTTCTTTGGGTTGTTGGGGTTTTTAATTTCCTTGAGCAATGGATCATTAAAGCACCTTTCCATCTGGAGAAGTTACAGTTGGATTTACATGTAGTTGATGGACAAAGTTTCCTAAATTGCTTATGCTGTAGATGATAGACACATTTCCCCTGGACCTGACTGCGCAATACTCCCATATTGCATACAAATGGAGGCTCTGAAATAGCAAGGTACTGTACTACTGTACAACATTTAGCCCTAATGCATATGAGTGGAACAAATTAGATCTGAAGGCAGTATTATTAAACATACGAAAGCAGTTAGGACAAGAATGGGGAGGGGCGTTAAAGAGAGTAATGAGTTAAAGCTTTTCTTGATCATACATTAAAGGCAGGGAGTGTTGACAGCCAGCCCAGACGCTTTGGAGAAGCTCCTCCGTGAGGAGAGGCTGAGAGGCTTTTCCCAGGAGACATACTGGTCTGTCTCCAGTCCTGTGGCTGGTTTCAGATTGTTAGATATATTCTTGATTCTAGCAATCACTGTCAATATTGACTTGAGACGAGGCACCAGTTGTTGCAAATACTGTTTTTTTCCTTTTTTGACAGATAGAGTTGTGTCTGACTGAACCCTATCCCTTTGTAATATTGTCAAGTTTGATATGCGACAAAACTGCTTGAATGCTTGCAAAGCTGAAGACTGGAAAAAATACTTGTCCACAATAGAGGAGAGGGAAAGGGGGTTCAAAATAGACTAGAAATCAGGACTAAGCGTATGCTTGTGCCTGTTCTGGGCTGTCTATACTCTCCTATCCTGAGCTATTGGGGATTCTATAATCCCAAGTGATGTTACAGGTATGTTCACTCTGATCTGTACTGCTTTGCTATATTTTTCATCTGACATATCAAATTGCATGTCCTTGATCTCGCTGTAGCTGTGGCGCATTAGTACTCAGGAGACAAGAGGCCCTGGTGGCCCCATCACGGGCACAGATCTGTGTAACCATGGAGGAATGCTGCATGGGACACAGAGAGAGCCCATTTGTTCCAGACGCTGCACAGACATCTTGAACAATCAACTTGTGTGCGACTTATGTGAACATACAAACACTTCCAAACCTGTGAGGAAAAAAACAAAACAAAAAAGAAAACGTTCAAAGGCCAGCGTTGCGTTAGGGGATTCCAGCAAAGCATAGCATGTGTGTTGAGAATGTAAATAGAGGCGGCAGCGTGTTGGATGTACACACCGCTGTGACATGTGGGTTTCCTGAGGGCCCCCGGGTGTCTCCGAGGGGCCCGGGGTCCTCGGGCCAAGCTTTGTTAAGGAGCCACGGGCCCATGCCGGGGATGATTAGAACATACCTGGCATTTCCAACCACTTGGACGCTCTACCGGAATCATTCCTAACTGGTCATGCTTGGCTGTTAGACTGAGGCTTGGAGATGGTCTGCTGCTGTGCACTGCACATTGGCTTGAGCTTGAGTACACACAGGGGGCGGAAAGGATTCTTCCGGAATCAGTGAGGTGGATGATAGGGTCAAAGACCTTGGCATGCAGCTGAGGGGAAGGAGGCAAAGGAGATGTACAGTTAGACTCAGAGCCTGGTTATTTCTGGATCCCTGTCTTTCTGCCTTAATCACACTACCCCTCCTCTTTTACCCTAAAGTTCCTATAGTCCCCACCTCCACTTCTGCTCGGCGGTCAGCCTGGTTGAGGCGCAAGGATAACAACAGAGTAATCCCCTTACGTAACTCTGAACTAGTTCAATGGAGGAACATGGCGAAATTTGTCTCGGGAGACGCACAGAGTACCAGGTGACGTCAAACGTGAATGGCGGGGAAGACCCCAGAAGATAGGAGGTCACCGGAGCACTCTATTTTTAGGTCCTATCAGAGGTCACAGTGCAATTTTCTTTTGGTGGCACCTCTGCTGCCAGCCATGCCTGAAGAAGCAGAACCTGAAGGTGTCAGTGATGAAAGGACAGATGTTGGGGACTTTCAGAAATAGCTTAAATCTCTAGCTGGTTGCAGGTGTCACAGAGAGAGATTGAGATTTATATAACAAGATCAGCCACAAAGGTATGAGGCCCACAAAGCTGTAAAAGTCACCCTCATCACATCATAAATTTTGGGGATGAGAGTAAGGAGGAACGCAGAACCCAGGAAAGAGTGATTGTTCCCCCCTGGATAGAGGGCAGACCCTCTGAAGCAGCAGCCCCTGCACAATAAGCCACTGTTTTCTCTTTTCCAAACAAATTAAGAGGTTGGCCGCACCGGAACTCTAAATTAGCCTCAACAAGTCAAAGGGACAGCTTTCATTGGAGACGAAGGATTGTGCTCGATTGGAGGCGAGGTCAGGATGCAGGGGTCAGAGGTCAGTGCGCTGTGTTGGTCCTTGTCTGTAACAGCTTCCTGTCTGCTGCATTGAGGAAACCTCGCTGGTAATCTCCTGTGCTGCAGATTCAAAG
Organism: Carapus acus; assembly: GCA_900312935.1. Classification (NCBI taxonomy): domain Eukaryota; kingdom Metazoa; phylum Chordata; class Actinopteri; order Ophidiiformes; family Carapidae; genus Carapus; species Carapus acus. The sequence continues at coordinate 29,609 of OMPJ01038804.1, read as the reverse complement.
CCTTGAGATTGTGTTGCCCTCCCTAGAGACCTACTTGTCCCAGATGTCCACCTGTACTACATCCTTGCTGCATAGTGTGAGTAACTAACAGGGGCCATCTGAGGAGTGTCCCAAAACACAATTTGTCATTTTTTTGCTATATATAGGCAGGTAGGTAGGTAGGTAGGTAGGTAGGTAGGTAGGTAGGTAGGTAGGTAGGTAGGTAGGTAGGTAGGTAGGTAGTTAGATAGATAGATAGATAGATAGATAGATAGATAGATAGATAGATAGATTTTTATACCTTCATTAACAGAATCTGCTCAATAACATGTCCGATCTTTCCAACATACAGTAAATTACCACCATCTGTCTTTCAGAGTGCACCTGTTCCAGCACTTGTCAGGAATCAGGAATCAAGAATCAGGAATCAGGAATCTTTTGTTATTTCAGCAATTGCAAGTGCAATGAAACTAAGGTGCTGAATTCCGGTGCAAAAGAAATAGAAATGAGAAAATGAGAGAAAGAAAGAGAAAAATATATATACAGAGGAAATATGTACAGACAATATATACAGTATAAACGGACGGTGTAAATAGTAGAAGCAATGATGAAGTGAGAAGGGTTGTCCGGAGTGTTCTTATTGTGGATGGGAGATCTAGCATTTCACTGTTAAACTGTTATTCAATACTCACACTTGTACTTATTGTATACTTGCACGTATTGCACTAATTGTCAGGGTTATTTGAAGAGAAAATAGCTTTGAGGGAGCAAATGGAGCATGAGACAGTAAAGGAAATGTTGGGAAATTACACTTGTTGATATCAAGATTTGATTACTTTTTCTGCAATAGGGACGAATTTGTTTTGACATGAAGGAAGAAACAAAGGCAGGACTGTCAAAGACACAGCGTAAGGGCTGCGTTTATACTCACACACACATTTCATGACTGATTCCACCTTCACCACTGCTCAGCAGGAACACGGCCGACTCACTGTCACTGCTCCTGCTGGCAGCTTATCCACTGTGCATGCGCGAAACAATCTTTTCTCCGAAATAAATCTTCAAATCGCATATGTTGATTTCTCTCTAGATCAAATCGGAAGCACAGAGGAGGAAACTAGACCTCTGGCCTTCGGACAAAGGTACGTGTCTCTCTATGTCCCTCACAAGCTCGGCCTCTGTCAGAGGAAAGCCTGCAAGCTGAGGCGGGAGGGTTTATCTTGTCTCAATGAGCAGTTAATGGGGGAGAAAAAAGGAAAAAAAAACTTGTGCTGGAAAAACAACACTAAATTTGAAAAGTCTTCAAAGGAGGCTGTCGCTGCTCCTCTTACCTTTCTGTCCATAAAACAAAGCAGTGTCATGTTTTAAATTAGAACCACCTCAATTGCTGAGCCGGTGATGGAGCACACGTCCGATGTGCCGACACAAAGGCTGCAAGGCGAAGGAAGCTAAGAAAGGAGACGCGGCTTCTTTGAAAAAGACTTATGGAGGTTTTTGAGGTGTCTGCTGCGCTACTGACTTCACAGTCGGCCTCCTGCTCCCTCCCTCTCTTCTCCTCTCCCATTCCTCAGACCAGCTGCTTGTCAGTCTAGTGCACAATAGTGATGTCATCTGAAAGCGCCTCAATTGTAATTTTTGACCCGAATCAAAATCCTCAATATATTGCGACATTTCTCCAAATCAATGAAAACATGAATAAAGAAAAATATTGCCTCATGTGATAAACATATTTAACAACGAATATATGGAATATGAATATTTTACAATTTTTCTTTACAGAGATTTTGAAGACTAACAACCTCTGGGATCATTTTTGACCCCACGTGTGCATCTAAGGGTTAAACTAGCTTACTCACCATTTGATTGGCGGCAGTTGAAAATAACTTTAGAGAGCAGATCACTGGAAAAATATGACCATTTAAATATTTCTTTTCATTGGACATTTTTTGTCTTTCCATGTTGACAGGTGAGGCACGGCCTCGACTGCCTCCCCTGGCCACACATCACTGATAATAAATATAAATGTTAATGACATAAATATACAGGAAAATGGTATAAATCTGAAAAGCAAAAATTTAGTCTGCTGTGGTTGTGATTGTTACCCTGTCAACCCTTTTCTCTCTCTCTCAAAAAAAAGTGCATCGCAACGAACTGTGTAGCGGAATGGCGACCAAGGACCATGACAGAGAGGGTGCGCCACCGGTTGAGGATCTCCAGCAGCTTTATCAATGGGAGGACAATTTCCTGCATCCTGTGTCTGTCAAGAGGCGCAACCAGGACATGTCTGAGTGACCCAAAAGAAAAGGCCAGGTGCCCCCTGTGCTTCACGCCCGCGCCTGCTCCCCTCCTCATGCCTCCAGATCCACCACACACAAACCCCTGGGATTCTACAAATCCCCAGGAACCAAGAGAAACCAGTTACAGCACCAGAACCAAGGCACCCAAGTCAATATTCCACTTTTGATGGGTTAGGGTTAGGGCTACTGGTCGAAAGTTTGAGAACACCCCAACTTCTCCAGGTTGTTGTTGAAAATGATGCAGTTTAATGTCTCAGAGTACTCTGAAATTATTGCATGGAACAAATAAACAATTGAAGTTAAAATAGAAATTACAGAGTCAATATATAAATCAAAATGTGTTCTAAACTTTTGACTCATCAATGTTGACTCCTTTGGAAGACGAGCTGAACACACTTTTGGTTCATCTTACCTACTTCTCTCACCTTTGGCAGTTCATGACTCACCTTTGTATCATTTCAAGCTGTTCATTGGACATGTACTGCTTGAATTTCAATAAATTCAGTGTAACATCAGTACTTTCAGGTGCAAAATCAAAGAAATTGGTTGAAAAAAGGACAATGAGCTGAAAACCAGAAATTAGATTAAATTTTATCAAATCGAATCAAGATAAATTGAATTAAACCACATGAATCTAGATTGAATTACATATTTTCTCCTCCTCAATAGCATATTTAAAAGCTCCGAACAGACTGGTAACTTTGCAGAGGTCATGGGAACACAGGTTGCGGTATCAATGGCGTCCCAGGGAGCCAAGTTGCTGACGCAGGTGGGGAGAAAGGCAGGACAGAAAAAACAGGACATGACATGCACGGTGCTTCTTTTGTGGTTTTGAACTCTCGTGTTCGCCAATGGCGATGTTATCTCTTTCCTTCATCTCTCCTCGCTGAAGAAATATTGTCACAATAGCAGAGAGGAAGATCAGATGCTCGGCAACAATGTAAAAACAAAGCCGTCATTGCAATTTTATCCTTCGCGGCATCCCCGACTATGAGACGGGAAGCGGAACCTGTTCAACTACAGCTGTGTAAACTACTTCAATCTTATATGGTTACAGACATGTTTTTTGAAATGGAAAAACCTCAAATGTCTCTCACGATAGAGATGGATAAACAGAGCCGGGTTTGATAGCCCGACTCTGCTTTGTTATTTCGCAAGGTGAAATAACAAAAAATCTTGCGAGAAAGAGCGCAAAATCTCAGCAAACTGGATTCGGTTTCACCACTTTAGCGGTGAAATCTCCGAGGGTGGATACGCGGAACCTTCAAACGCATCCTCAACATCTCCGATCGCTGCGTCCCACGCTTGGCGTTGATGACGTTCCGACCGCGGAGTAGCTCGGCACGCAGATGTTGCATCTCTCCACCTTTGTTGGCGTGCGTATTGATTGTTTACAGACTGTTTACATAGTTTTCATTCATGTGTGCGATGACCACCGCATAGCTGGATGTGTTTGCCAACGCCGGGCTGATGGTTTGCAGAGTGCGGAGCCTCTGACATGTGGAGTCCATGCCGTACACACGAGCAAATAAGCAAGAAAAAAAGAGACAAACATGTACGTCTACAAGTTATCCATACGAGAGAAACTGCGGCGGGAACGCTGTCCAAACAGATTTGGACGACTTGTATATGTGAAGTCAGTTCTGCAAGCGCGCAACGCTTTGATCGGCTAGTTGCGCCGGAAAATAACGGCTGAGCTCAATTTCTCTGCATTACCTGGTTTTTCCGACGCATTAGGGTTGAAGTCGGGCACGTGCGGTGCTTTTGTTCTGCTCGATGATTCAATTACGACACTTTAAGACAATTATCTTAACCTCAAAAGGGGACAGCGTTTCCGCAAAGACCTCAGACAGACTTTCACCGTCTGAGTTTGAGGTTCACATCAGAGGTTCTAGAATGCGTCCATCACGAGACAAAACGCAACAGAGGTTACCACTTGTTTTTTTTTTTTTTTTGGTCTGGCAACGACTTAAATACCTGCGCCTGCCTCGGCGGTGCCTGTAATTGCCATTTACCATGAAGCTGGCTGAACAATAATCCCAAGGCGGAGGGAACGCTGTCAGGTTTAATGAGGCCTTTGGTGAAAAAAAAACGCTGTGTCGGTACCACCAAAGGCTGCTCCCTGAATTCACCTCCAATGGACCAGGGTGGCCCAGCTGGGAACCGACGGGTCAACAGAGCTCAGACTGTCTCTCCCGCCGCAGGGGGCTGTGGGAGCATCGGTAGCTTTTCCCGGATAGAAACTGGAACGTGCGAGGAAGGAGGTTAAGGTGGTGCAGAGCCGCTGCCTTCCTACCAGCCAGGCTATCCGGGTTAGCGTGGCTGAGAGGCACTTTGCTCTGTATCCAACCTCAAGAAGAGAATATACAGTCTGTGGGCAAAGGCACACAACGCTAACGACGCAAACGGGGACAATGGCGTGCAGCACAAAGGGGAAAACAAAGCAAAAATAAAAAGAAAGAAAGAAAGAAGACAACGACAACTGTTAAGCCGCGGCCCATATTTAAGAGGGGTACATGGTTCACAGTTTCACATGGAGTTCTCCGCCCCTCAACCCCATTCCAGCTACTTTGATTCTTTATTCATCCCTTTCTCCCCTTTTCCTCCAAACCCCCCGCTAATGCCGTCCTTAAGTCCAGCTGATGGAGGCTCTTTTGTCCACCGGCACCCAGGCAACAACATCAAAGGGCTGCTGGGTATAAATGCAGGGTGCCCGAAAAACAAAACTGAAAAATAAAGAAGACCCCGAGGGGACGGAGATATTCACTGGGGCAGCACCCCGGAGAGGGAGGGAAGGAGTTACTGCGTACAGGATGGAAGGAGAAAGAAAGAAAGAAAGAGAGACGGAAAGAAAGAAAGGAAGAGAGAAAGAAAGAGATACTGACACACCCAACGGGGCTCAATGGCAGTCGTTTGTCAGACATTCATCATCATTACTGAATACACAAAGGTGTGGGTTGGGTCATTCTCAGTTTAATGACAACAATAAACAAATGAAAAAAAAGACATTAGACTTTGTATGAGACTATTATGAGACCGTCTTTGTGTCAGATCATCAAAGCCCATTAGGGGGACGGAGGGAGCCGCCATTGCCGTTCGTGACCACTTCCTCATTCGCTGACAGCTGAATTGGAAGCTCGACGGATTGTTGCGCAAGACAATGTCGTGCTTTTGGACTGAAAGGCCCGCTTTGATCTGGCCGGACGCCCTTGAAGCCTCAACAAGGACTGATATGTTAACAACCAGTCTAGTTATTCTTCTTCTATCCTCCGCCTCCTGCCCTGTCAGTCAAAGCTGGATAGGGAGGTTGGGGGCGCGGAGGGGGGGGGATAAAAGCCATTCATCCCCGCCCACCTCCTCCCAAAACCCCCCCATACATACGGGATCCTACCGAGTCATGCTTGGCGTGACGACGGGCCTTGTCTCGAACCCACAAAGTACCCGCCGACTCCAAACCCCCCCGACACCGGGTCCCCAGCCCAGCCAGGCGAACCCTCTATTCAGCAAGATGGAGAAGACGCAACTACACCAGGCCCATGGCTTCTAATTAAAAGTCGTCAGCCTCAAAGGACACAGCATCTCATCTCCATCTTTAATGGCAGGCTTCCCTCTGAGGCACTGATTTAATACTCACTCTGAGTCCCATCAGATAGCGATGTGGACAGAGGAGGAAAAGAGACATTAGGACTACAAAGAACACGTGTGCACCATCCAGGATTAGACGGATCGCTCTTCCCTCAGTAGCCTAAGTGCTGGATTGACCAGATCAAAAACAATCACTTCATCCAGATCAAGGGCGCTGCCTTGCTCTTGTCTCGCTGGGATGTCGCGCAAGAATTCGACAAAAGACACAACAACAACAACAGAAAAGAGCAGAGTAGAGTGGTGGGGGAAGGGATGGAGGGAGAGAAGGAGGGAGGGAGGAAGGCGGTGTTCCAAAAGTCATGGAGCGAAGATGAATGTACTTCATGTTTGGAGAGCATGTTGTGTGATTAAGGAGAGCCCACATCAAACATCACGGCTTAAGAAAACCACCAGTTGAAAAACAAACCGGGCTCCTCTTCTGCGGAGAGCTGCCCCAGACTGGAGACGATGGTATTCTCCGAACCTTCGTGCCTGGCCTTCTAGGGGGACCGGCAGGGGGGTTGGAGAGGGAGGGGGACAAAGGATTTGAGAGAGTATTGTGTGTGGATGGGTGGAATCCAGTCACGAGATGAGGTCAACGTAACGTGTCAGAAGTTAGGGTTAGGGTTAGTTACCTTAACCCTTACCCTATTGCACACAGATCGATGACACAAAGCACCATGGGTGAGTCCCTGCCAACGATCACAACAGATCAAACTCAGAGGAAATGAGATTGCGGCGAGGGTGATGGATCGATTACCAAAATAAAAGTTACACGGAATGAAACGAATGTAGGTCAGTTGTGAGTGTTTCACCTCCTTTAACATTTGGATCAAACAATAGGGCTCTTGTGGCTTATATTCTTGTGGCATATCTCAGGGGGATTCGGTGAATGAAAAGGATGCACACACACACACACACACACACACACACACACACACACACGCACCCTCCCATCCCCGTTTCCCAGAGCAAGAGATTCGCCGGACGGAATAACGACAATGTTGTGACCACATGTGTGAGCTTGTTTACTTACGCTCGGCTTTTAACTGAGGGGGGAGCGAGGGGAGGGGATCTCGTGATTTAAACCACAACACACACACACAACGGGCTAAATTATTAGCACGTTACCGCACGTTGCCCTGTTTCCCATTGATTGGTACAGGAGAAAGTGTGCGTGTGTCGGCCAACATCAATGGAGACTGGGGCGGAATTTACACTCAGGCATGTGCCTACAACAGGAGTCCTGCACCTCTGATGGTTCTCTCTCTCTCTTCCTCTCCCTCCCTCTCTCTCTCTCTCTCACGCACACACGCACCCTCGCAATCGCATAAGACCTGCTGCTCTCTTAGGTAAGGGGATAGGAAGTTTATTTCTGAAACTCTAATCATGGAAATTTCCCCTTTAAACAATAAACCTCCAACATTATTTCATCTGCAGCCTTGCCAGGACCACATCAAACGAGTCCTAAGGTCAAAAAGGGTCAGCGAAAGGATTTGGATAATGATGAGGCTCAAAGAAAAAGATTGAGGGTGGTGAAAGAGAGATGGTTTAAGGAGAAGAAGAGGAGGAAAAAAATGGCAAGGGAGCCGACGGGAGGAGAAGAAAGGACGGGGCTAGCAAGGAAAAGGAGTGCCGGTGAGGTGCAAAGGCTAGGTCCTCTAACGACAGACCTCCTGATTACATTGTAGCACAAATAAACAGGCTCTCTGCAGGCCCTCTGGAGTCCAGCTGTGGCGCAGAAGAGGAAGGCTTTCATTTCAGGGGGCCGAGGTCGAGCCAGGCGAGCGATGGGACGAGAGGGCCTGGCTGCTGTCTTCTACCCTCGCTTCAATTCCTCACATCCTCATCGGCCGAGTCCACGAACGGGGGAACGACAGCTCATCCGAGGACCGACGCCGACGATGTGTCGGTTTCTCCATTGATACCCTGCCGAGAAAGGCTGACGCCACGCAGATTAATACATCTCAGTCCCGGGAAGCTACGGGGAACCGAGCGGTACCCCGATCCTGACGAGCTGTAACCCGACCGCCGAGGATGAAGCGAAAACCGAAGTTTCCATTGCGTCGTTTGGACTGGTTACACGCGACGGCGAAACCGCAATCTGATGCTGCTTTGATATTTCAAAAAATGGCTCTCCCTGTTTTCATTTCAACATGGCGAAGCCTCAATAGCGCTGCCACGGACCGACCAAAGCCTGACATCCATCCGTTCGTACCTCATGATGAGAGTTTAGATGGAGTAACAGTGAGATTCTGCCGTTTGTTCCCTCAGTAGATGCTTGTGACGGCGAAACCTGGTTTGGTTTGAGGTTGAACACAGAACAGAGGAGATGGAGGAAACTGGTCCTCTTTTCATGATGATGATGATGATGATGAGAGGCCATGTGCACGGGGTCAGATAAGTGTTGGAGGACAGAGGTTCAGATGGCCCGCAGCCACATCTGCAACCGTCTCCCCTTCACCTCCGACCATTACGGAGCCCCGGCCCTCTCTTCTCCATGTCCTGCAGCTATCAAGCCCCACATCAAGGCTAGACGTATGGCCCCCAACCCCCCTTTTTAAGGGGCCATCATCAGATAAACAAGATAAACAAGTCCAATTCCTGGCAGGACTGATCAAAGGAGCCACTGTTAACCCCATGGCCAATTTGAAGCGGGCTAAAAAAGAAAAAAAAAATCAAACACAGATGAGGTCACACAGAATTAGGGGAGGGTTGTCCATTGTCCCCCCTCAAAGCAAGGGAGACGGAACAGGGGTAGAAAGGAAGGAATGCGAACATTTTTGAAAAGGACGTCAAGTGCAAGCGGTGCCAACCAGGTGCACCTGCTCGGCAGCACAAACTCGGGAAAAACATTGACGCGTGCGTTGAAGACGATAAATGAAATATGTATGACAAATTGTAAAAGGCATGTTGGCAACTGCTGCGGAGCGATGATGAGATGCTGTTGACGTCTCCCTAAAGAGCAGACGCTCTCTCTCTCTCTCTCTTTCTCGTTCTCTGAATCTGGATCGTTCTTGCCAATGTCTCGCGCGGTCCACATCAAAGCCTCAGGCGGACGAAGACGTTCCACTTATGTTACGCCAAAGCGTTTGTGTCATCGCTCCTTTGGAAATCGCGCCTTTCCTCCAGCGCCGCTCAGACGCCACTGGATGAAGAAACGCACAGGGATTCATGTCTGATTTTCTTCTTTTGCGGATTTGCGTCAGAGGACTTAGAATGAAATAAAGCGTCCGGTAGGACTCCTGCGTCAGCGGGCAGCCGCTCAAGCAAACGCAAAGCTGAGCTGGATTTGCTGTCAAGGTATGACAGAGGAGAGGAGAACGTCTGCTCAGCCTCACCCAATCAGTTCATTCACGTCCTCTTCAGGGGAGAAGAAGGACATTCCGCCGCTCTCTCACATATTGAATTGTAATCAAAAGATTATCCCAGAATAATCAAACTGCCCCCCCAGGGGACCACCCAGCGAGACCAGAGGGGGAACATGAGAGCGGCCACATGCTCCGCGCTCCTAAATGGCACATCTGAGGCAATAGAGAGGAAGAGATTTACATTTCCAGACAATGGCGGGAGCAGGTTTGCCAACGTGTCGCGTTGATGGACGAATAGGAGCGTCGGGAACAGACATGTAAATACTGCTCACGAAAATAAGGGGAACGCTAAAACAACACATCCCAGATTTCTATGAGTGAAACATAAATCAATAAATATTTACAAAAAATCAATTAATCAAAGAACCAATGAGTCAATAAATAAAATAAAATAAAATAAAATAAAATAAAATAAAATAAAATAAAAAGAATGAAATGAAATAAAATAAAATAGAATAAAATAAAAGATGATTAATCATCTTTTATTTTTTAGCTCTCTGACTGGACAAGTTGATTTTAACAGAAGTGTGAATGAATTGGAATTACTTTGTGTTGTTTGGGTGATCCTTTTTTTGTTATTTTTTGAGTGGTACAGATAAATGCAATCTGCCTCCTGATGGTAAAGGGATGTGGTCACTGCACTCTTAGGAACTTTATGCAATCTATTTGAATCAAAGCATCCGATTCCCAATGTGATCGGAGTGTGCTCGAAGTCATCGTTTGGATTTCTTGCTTATCACCTATTTAGAAAATGGTCTTGCTTCACCCTCAAACGATCCTGATAACGACCAGGCCGGTCTATATTTAGCTCTCACTTTGGTGACCGACGTCTGGCTACCGTAGCTGCAAGCGCAGAGCCGTAAACAAAGCTGGCAGAGTTTAGACAAACATGTGTGCCTGTCGTTGCTGGCCGAGATACGCTCCGAGCCGGGGCAGGAGCGGAGGAGTGTTGAGGTACGCGGGTGGACGGGCGGAGGAGTTTGGAGGCGGCTACGCCACACGACGTTTGGCGGCCATGCCGCAGACTCGGTCTGAGGCTTGCGGTCCTTCTCGGTTCTTTTGACTGACAGATCGGTGCCACGATAGGCTGGAAGGAGCTCTGTCTGCAGCCTGCGGGATCCTGGCGGGGCCATTTTTATGACAGGCTAACCAACGTGGTCGTCTCTGAGAAATTCTGAGAACTTATCGTTTCGGAGAAAGCAGTCGGCCTTCATCTTGCTTTTTAGGGTCAGATAAGAACATGGAGTTCCAAATTTCCCCTCAAGTCTCAAGTGATGGGTGGAGGTGCTTGTGGCAGACGGTGGGTAAAGACGAGACAAACCCCACCCAATTTCTTCAATCCGGGCTAATTAAAGGACCACAAGTCACCGTAGAGATTTGATGGGTTCAAAGAAACTGGGGTGTCCTTCACCACAATATGAAATTGCCGATTTCTGTCATTAATTACACGTCTTAAGTGCCTTTGAAGAGCACTGCAGACCATCCCTCGTTAGGGCGACACCATGTCTGGCACTCGCCAAGAAACGCTGACTCAAAGCCGCAAATGCCCATCGGTTCCGACAAATGCAAGGTTCCAGGAAAAATCGGCAAGTCCCGTCAATTCGTATCACTATTATTCCTCCTCTCTGCCTCGTTTTTATTTATTTATTTTTTTCGGCTAAGCACCCGAGCCTGACGTCAGTACATCATTGTCATTTTGGTGGGTAGTCTTGGAGGCACAGCAGCGGCTGCGATTGAACTCTGCAAGCTGCCCTGGAGCAGTACTTTGAGGGAGCAACCACGGAACCACAGATAATGCTTTACAGTCCACTACTATGAACTACTGTCATCAGATTTTCACTTTGTAAAATACTTGAAAGATTGCCATTCCAGCTCCTTTGAGAGCCGAGGGCAGCACAAGAATGTCAAAGTAAAGGAAATTCTTACTTACATACAGTAAACAGCCACTAATGGTCACTCCAGAGACTTGTGCACAATATACAGTATCAATGCTGCTCAAACTTCGCAACTACAAGTTCCAAAAATCAATATAAAGGACGTATGTCAACAAAGTCAACTTCAGTCGAGTTGGTGAAGTGATTAGCCCTTAGATACACAGGTGGGGTCAAAAATGACCCCAGGGGTTGTTATTCTTCAAAATCTTTACAAAGAAAAATTGTAAAATATTCATATTACAGGTATTCCGCATTAAACATGTTTGTGACATGAGGCAATATTTTTTACTATGTTTTCCATTCATTTTGAGAAAATTCTCATTTTTTTGAGAATTTGGATTGGGGTAAAAAATGATCCCACTTGAGGAAGAATGCAGGTATTGGTAGGTTATCCAAGGGTTCCAAGGGTTAAGCCAGAATTGAAATGGTCCTATGAGTGCGCAGAACATGTGCAAGTCTTCTGGATAGATAGACAAGGGACATTCCACCAGCCATTGTCCTCACCTCAAAAGAGGGACGGGAAAAAAACCCATTATGGCACCCAGTCTGCACCAAAAACCAAACCACCTCTGTGGACCAGTTGTGGCCCAGTTGAGGCACGAGACCAGAGTTCAAACGCTGCCCCAGTCACTTCCTAGTCTGCTTTGCTGCGGCGGCCTCTGGAGGAGACAGAGGAGGGATCTCGCTTTCATCCCTCGCCACAGACAAACATAGGCATATAAAAACGTCCGCGCTGAGAAGTGGCAATAGTGCTTTTAATTCCAGACAAAGCCGATGTGAGGAAGTTAATTACAGAATGAGAGCGGCCCTGCCCTTTTCAAAGTTACACTTACTGTAAGAACTTTGAAGCAAATACGTCCTTTATCCCTTTTCTTTTGTTCGACGTTTGGTCTCTTGTGAAGCGAGCCATTGACTACTGTGGTTTCCGGCGGGTCTCCGTCTTTCCCCCTGTGTCCCTGTCTCTTTTAGGGCTTTTGTACATCAAGGGATTCGTATTTTGGTGTGACAGAGATGTGAGGACCCATCGGCAGGGTGCTCTTTGAGCTGTTGGTTGTTTTTGATCCGATTTTTTTCCCCCCTTTTTAGATGAATGGTGTTGACGTGAGGGCAAAGGCGCTGATTGGAAAAAGCTGGCACATTCTTTCTTGCTACTCTTACTCCAACAACACTGAGTTGTTAATGCTGTTATTTTGAGGCAGAGACGATACGTCTGACGTCAAACGGCACTCAAACGGCGTGAACCTGTTGCCAAGCCAGGTGCTACTTTAAAGACTTTAAAGCTTCAGGTTGCCAAATGCTAATGCAAAACACAGCCAATCTATTGACCATTTCGTCAACACGGACATGTGGGAAATTATTTCACAGCAAGTCAGGTAAGAGATCTTCAAAGGTGGAGTGCAATCCCATGACATAATGCCCAGAACAAAGCGAAAACAAATGAAAAACAGATATTTTCACATTATTCTGTCTGGTAAGAATGCTGCTCATTTCCTTCCGCTGTGCAGACATTAAACGTCAAACTTTAGGAACCATTAAAAGCATCCCACAAAGGTAGAGGAGATGCGATGGCGATGGTGTCGGTAAGATCCCTGATTTTTGTGTGCTGACGGCCCACTCGAACTTAGAGTGTCTGGGGGCCACGCGTTAAATCAGCTTCATCTCCTGCGATCAAACATTTGTCGCTAGTTTGTAATCTCATAAAAGACCCGACCGCAATGTCGGACTGCCAAGCCAGCCGGCCCTCCCCATGCCTGCACTCCGAGTGTGTGAGTGTGTGTGTATGCTGCTCCGGCTGATTTGTTCCAAAAATCTCTAAGTAAAAACAAACAGGGCCCGACGACAACGCAAACACGGAACATTCAGCGCTACAAAGCACTTTGGGAAGAATCAGTCCAGCAGTTCTACAGAGAGACGATGTCTGCGGGTGCCTTATTGAGCATAACTCAGTTTTTTTGGCGTGATGCATCACACTCTCCACTACCGCTCTCCACCAAACTATGGGGAAACTGCGGCCCGTGGGCCACATCAGGCCCAATGGTCTTTTTGATCCGGCCCGCCAAAGATAGGTACATTTGACTGCATTCAAAACAAACAACGAAAACTACAACAACAAAACTACCACCAGACTGTGATGCACTGGTAAAGATGGGTGAATTATTTCAGGGAATTTATAAATCAGTGGTTCAAATCAAGAAATAGATTGTTGGTCAAAGAAACTGTTATGCTACTTTACTGTTAGCCAGATAAGACCTGGTTCAATTGTGGTACTTTCCAGGTTGTTAGGCAGACAACAAGGATCCAGCTGGTTTGGTATGCTTGAATACGTCATGTAGATCTAAATCGATCAGAAAAAAAAAAAAAAAATCAACGACCTACATGTCCAACGGGCAAACTACGGCCCGTGGGCCACATCGGGCCCCATGGTCCTTTAAATCTGGCCCAACAAAGACTGGTACAGAATCAACAACTATGACTACATTCAAAACATGCAACAAAAACCACAACAAAACTAACACCAGATTTTGATCCACTGTCAAAGATGGCTCTATTAAAAGGTAAATAACGTAACACCCTAATGCAAATTTTTTCAGGTTCTGTTTGATACGTCTCCACCCTTTGCTGACGCGGCCCATCTGTCAAAATGTGAAATTAAAAATGGCCCCTGAGCTGAGATGTTGGCCTGCCCCTGCTGTGTCCACCCTTAAAAATCACTTAGAATCCATCGCTGAGATGGAGGAGACGTGGGTGGGACCACCCTGACCGCCCCCATCTCCATCCACCAGCCAATATTGCCTCGCATCCGCCCACATGACACGTCCAATGTGGCTCCGGTGTCGCTTTGAACGCTCGGTGGCCGTAATGGATGTTCCGTTCCCGACCTCCGTGCTCACAGGGAGGTAAATGGCTTGACAAATGGGGAAAGGGGGAAGCTGAAAGGCTCGTTCCCACTCCCTCTTCAAATAAAATAAATCAATAATCATAAAAAGGTGGCTATTAAAACTTTGGACGGCTACACTTTGGGGAATAAAATGAGGATTTTGGCTGCTGCGTAAAGACTTTTGGAGAGGCTGCAGGCTGTGCGCATTAGTGATAAATGGATGGTGGTTCTAATGTGGTTGGGATGTATCAAAAATGTACTGGTAGGGTATTTATGACCAAAAAATAGTGGCGGCTGCAGGATAACTCATTCACAGCTTTCTGAGATTTGGCCAGCAGTGGCAGCGTCGGGGGACTACAGACATGACAAGTCCACCCGTCAAACATTTTCCTTGGCGCCCGCCCTCTCTCTTATTTTGAAGAAATTTCAGCCTTGGGCCGTAATTGAATGTGTTTTATGCTTGTATATCCATGTCATTTTGTGATTTATATGTGGCAGCACGTCAGCATGTGTGTGTGTGTGCGAGACCTCAAAGAGACAAGACACTTGTGCCCAATGGCGTCTGGTGGAGCTCGTGACTGTGCTGGTTTCACTCCGCCAGCAGAGCACCGTTCCTCAAAGCTCATCACGCAAACCCACAGCTGGGCCGCAGAACAGACAGCACCGCGCCACGCCGGGCCGGGCGGTGCTGCGCCGCGACCAACAAGAAGCAGTGCAAACCCCCTGGTCCAGTCAAGCTTACACACACACATGGGCCTCAGAGCCCACACACCCTGGCGCACACGTGGAGGCCTCTTACACTGCAACAACAGGCGGAACTTCAGAAATACAATGATACAATGATATAATGACATATGTTATGGGGAGGCAGGAGAGTCTGTGCCTCACCTGCCATCATGGAAGGACATTAATTAACCCTTGACACATGGGGTGAAAAATGACCCCAGGGGTTGTTTTTCCTAAAAATGTTTTAAAGAAAAATTGTTAAATATTCATATGCCAGGTATTCCTCATTAAACATGTTAGTGATATAAGGAAATATTTTTCTTTATTGTTTTTATTCATTTCGGGAAAATTCTCCATATTTTGAGATTTTCATTGGGGTATTGGAAGGTTGTGCTTTCAAGGGTTAAATGGTTACATTTGTCCAGTGATTGGCACCAGTGATTTTTTTAAATTTTAAACATAGGGTTAGGGTTAGGGCTAATTTTGTAAATCTCACTGTGATGAAGTCGATGCCTCACCAGCCATGGACCTCACCAAACATCATTGCAAAGGTCGAGCATAGTTTGAGTCAATCAAGCATTCTCGTTACGTGTTAAAATCTGAATGAAAATTATCACAGAAGCCAGGAATGAATGTCATGATTGATTATACCAATTAATTCTGAAATGAATGGGCAAAAGTCCCCTTTTAGAGCCATTTGTCACACATTAGTCATGCCACATCTGTTAAACATAAAGTTATTGAAGTACAGTCCCACTCAGTAAGTGATGCATCCAATTCATCCAAAGCTTTCAATTTGGCAAAAACAGACAATGATTGGCAGGATATTTGTCCTTGCGACATATATGTCAAAACTACTTGTGTGCCGTTTCCAGTTTTATGACAATGAGCACATGATGAAAAAGATCCCTCATCGTCAGCTCAAATGAAGTCACAGTATTGCATAGTTCTAATGTCCGATTGTGGAAATGTGCTGTTCTTTCGTCGCCTTTCCACAAATTGTGAAAAATTCTGTCTTTTGGGCTCTCGAGGATGTCCGATTGAACGCAGACGCGTGCGCTGGAAAACCTGCTGGTAGGAAACCAGCTTTTGTCGTCTGTGTTTTGAGTCAACACAAAGAGAGGGAAAGTGCATTAGCGAAAATCTGCAAAGTCCTCGCAGTGGAAGTTGAAATCAAGCTTTTTTCCTGCCGTCTTTAGGTCTTTACATTCACAGTTAGGCTACTTTTGAGTGTTGCCCGGGGCTGACATGCAATGTGGGCTCTGACTTCAAAGGGCCCAAAGAAAATATATAAATACAAAACCATTAGCCAGCTTGTTTTCTTTAGTTAACATTTCAAACACGCTGCGGAGTGGATCGTGTTTTCAGTCTCCTCTCTGTAACTCCAATGTTGATGTTGTTTTTCTGATGCTCCTGGGGGCAAACTGCAGTGGCACAGCTGGAAAGGCCTCAGTGCCCTTCAAAAAAAAAAAAAAGGCTACGCAAACACGCCACAGTCGGGCAGAACGTAGCCTCCTCTGGCCCTCCGTCTGTCCACTAGTGGGATACAATTTGCATTTGGCCCCGGGATGCAGCGCGGCCACAAGAATAGGTTTCAACAACAGCGATGAGTTCAATGTCCGAGCAGGACGGCCGGGAGAGGGATCCGTTTCTAGAGATGCCAAAAGGTCGCTAGGTAGAGTCGCTTGGCTCAGAGAACCCGGGCGACGAGCGGACGCATTACCGCCTTGTTAAACAAACGAAGGCCTCAAAGAGTCGCAGGGCCGTAGACGTGCACACCGCAAAGAACGGGAGAGCAACACGGAACTTCTCACCACATGAGACGGTAATAGGCCGTCTCTCCCAGGGGTCATTACGATTCCAAACATTTATTGGAAGGAAATCAAGAAATGTGTCTCTTTTTGTCCTCCTTCTTATTTCCTCCCGCAAAATTACATTCAAGCCATAAAAATGTTTATGTGTTAGGTATATAAAGGCTTGGGAATAGCATTTTAGGACTATTTATAATCCATTTTGAGGCTGGAATAACACCACGAAAGACACATAAATCAGTTGAAATAATGCTTGCAAGCCCAAATATAATCTTTCACTCTTTCGAGATGAGGAGACTTTGGAAAAGCAAAGACAACCAAGAGCAAAGACTCCATGTATGTGTTTGCGGAGTAGTCACCCTTTCGGAGTTTAAGATTAACCGAGTCCTGCTGAGGGAGGAATGCGTAAGCTAAAGCTAAAGTCTCAACCTGCCAGCCTCTCGCAGCACAGATTGGGATTCCGAAAACGCTTTTCATCACATCCAATCAGAGACGAGAAACAGATGAGCACGGTGACACCAGCGCAGAGGAAAAACAGACCCTTTCTCACTTCAAAGAGCCGGTGGGGGGACGCTTTTAAAAAATCACACCGGCAATAAACTACAACAGGAGTTCATCGTTTCTCCTCGACTTGAAAGGGATTTTCAAAAGTTAAGTCTCCTCAAGTGGTCCCCTCTGCCCCAACTCAGAGTTCAAATCAGTGGAAGAGTGGTGGCGCAGAGGTTGTTTACATGGGAGGTGTAACCATGGGAGAGGTCAAATTATTTACATTTCAAAGCCAGAAGACAAGATCTCACAGTCGAGGCAGGCCAGAGCCGGCCTTAGAAAAAAAGGAGGAAAAAAAATCCAGCGCCGCTCAGCTGTAAAAGCCATCAAAATATGTTTGGATTGTCCGGAACCGGATCGAATTTATGCGTATGGAGAGCGGACGACCTCTTTGACGGACACGGTGCAGGCGGGGTTTGGTTCGTGTCAAAGAAAGCGACTGGAGGCCAATACGAAAAGGGAAAATAGCAAAATAAAGTGGCAGCGGAGGCACGGCAACGCAATGAGAACGCAAAACTCCTTGGGAGACAAGAGGGACGACCCAGGGGATGGGAGCTTGTGACAGCCCGTGGAAGCAATTATCGGGACTGCAGAGGGAGCTGTTCTTGGAAAGAGAACTTGAGTTATGATTTGGCGCCATACAAATAAAATTGAATTGAACTGAATTGAATTGTGCGAGACCTTTGCAACTGAATCGCCTAATTTTCTCCGGCATTGAAGATTCAGAATACCCAATACGCCAAACACAACAACACACAACGACATAAACATCTGCCTCGACTCGCTCACCAGGACTACCGATCGGGTCACGTGACCGCCCCCCGGAGTCCATTAGCAGCTGCGATTATCCGTAATGCCTCGGCAACAAGCAGCCACCCCGGTATCCAGGCGTAATTTAGGCAATAGATAAAATTGTCGCTACGAAACCATAATCACCGCCACTTAGACGATGGCAACCAGATTGTAAACACAACGTGGAGTTAGAGCGATGGCAGCCACGCTGTGAGCAACAAAACCGTCACCGCAACATCTGCTTGCCGGATCGGAACCCCGGCGATGAGATGCAACCTTTGCAACCTTGGCTACGGCGACCATGGCAACCGAGGGGACGTGTTTTATAACTGAGGGGACATTTTTAAGATGTCTGCGGATTTAACGCGGTATTCCAGAGGCGAGACACAAAACTGACTGATGGCTCGGGCCTTTCCTCTTCATTTTTATTTTCAGCGGACGACTGCTGTCATTTGTCGTTTGCTGGTACTAAAGGCGCCGTCTCCCTCCAGCAGCCTTCCTCCAATCGCGGCGCTCGCTCTTGTGGAAATAGAAATTAGAGGTAAAGATGACAAAAGCATTCTGCAAATTACAAGGCCTTGTGTTTACTATTCTGAGCTCTAAAGTTGACGTCCCGCCGAGCACTGTCAGCTCGCTGGTTCCTTTCGGCGGGGCAAAATATCGCAGCCTATGGGAAGTCAGCATGAAAAGAGAGAGGCCGTAATTACAGCTGAGTGTAGACAGAGAGTGAGAGAGAGAGGGAGAGGGAGAGAGAGAGGGAGAAAGAGCGGCTTGCTGTCAAGAACAAATAGTCCCCTCTGCTCGTCCTCATCCGTCCCTCACACGAGAGCTCGCTTGTTGTTTAGCTCAACATGTCAACAGCCGTTGCGGCAACCACTCGGCGCCTCGCTGGTATTCAAAGAACGAATATTTCCAACGTCTGACATTGACAAACACGTCAGCAACAACCCACTCGCGATCGATCCTCCGCCGACTGAGACGAACAACTCGCTGGCGTTGGTTATCTTGATTTGGCCCCTGCGAGGTTCGCATGTGAGGTTTTTGATTTTTCCGTAACTACCTGTCATGTTGACAAAATACTTACTCCTGAGATGAAAGAGCGGAGAAGCAGAAACATCTACTGGATGTAACAACACAGACTCTTCTGCGCACCCGTGGTTGATGTATGGGATGGAAGTGGACAGATCTAACCTGGGTTTCTCTACCCACCTTTGATTTATCCTACGCTGTTTCTAATAGACCTTAGCCAGCAGGTCCTGCCAGAAGAGTAGTAACGTCAACAGGCTCTTTGTCTTCATCTCTCTGTCTCTCCATCATTATTGCTCATAGACTAGAACAGACACTACTGAACTTGGCCTGACTTAGGGTTAGGGTTAGGGATACGGTGGACTCTATCCACTGTATATTAACCCTGAGATGCACATGTGGGGTCATGACCCCAGGGGTTGTTATCCTTCAAAATTCTTATCAAAAAATTGTAATATATTCATTTTCTAGGTATTCCTCATTAAACATGTCTGTGACATGAGAAGATATTTTTCTTTATTTATGTTTTCATTCATTTGGAGAAAATTTTCAATATTCTGAGAATTTTGATTGGGGTCAGAAATGACCCTAGGGGTTGTTACTCCTCAAAATCCTAAGAGAAAATTTGCAACATATTCCTATTCCAGGTGTTACTAATCAAACATGTTTGTGAGGTGGCAATATTTTCCTTTATATATGCTTGCATTCATTTTTGAGAAAATTCTCAATACTTTGAGAAATTCTAATTGAGGTTAAAAATAACCCGTCTCTTGGGAGGACTATAGGTATCCTGCATCCAGGGGTTAAAAACCCAACTCCACGTCACTCCCCAGATCACACGGACCCATTTAAATTCTTGAGTATCATGCAGGAATGCTGCATTCAGATCTATGTTTGCTTTTATCGCCAGATATTATAAGTCTGACACAAGGTTGAAGATTTAAGGTGTTCATTTCATTAACTGCCCCTACAAATCCCACCCTTAGCCCCCCCTGATTTGGAGTCTGGACAGGTTAGAACATCATCGCGTCGGGCTTTGATCAGAGAGTCGTACCCGCTTTCCCTTGACCTCTGGCTTGTGTGTCGTATCTGTGCGCGAGTGTGCGCACACACACGCTCGGATGCCTCCGCATCAGCTTGGGACCCCAACCACCCCCCTTTGACCGCCCCCTTAGCGCTCAACCCTCCGCTCCTAAATGGGAAATCAAAGGCCCGTATTTACAGTTATCTCTGCTTGGTTGCACCACGGAAGTAATCACGGAGGGTCGGGGGTCAACGCTCCGGTCCGAGACGGAGGCGCAACCGGCTGACGGGGGGACTTGAAAGGGAAACCGATCCGCGGACAGGCTGTTGTTTTTAAGCCAGAGAACTCTGGATATCATAATCAGGAGCGTGGAGAGGGACAGTGAGTTAGAGGAGGGAGAGCGAGGGATGTTTTTCCGAGGCGGACGGATTTGCCAGGACGGGCACAGGGAAAGGAGGGAGGGAGAGAGGGAAGGAGAGAAGGAGGGAAAGAGGGAGGCAGACCGGCGTCTCGGAGGAAAAGAAAGACTACCTTTGAATAATTAGAAGCGTCGAGATCAAAGAAGTCGACTCCTCTAGTTTGGTCTGCTTCACTTCTCCGACTCAGAAACACCGCAATAACAACAACCGACAACAACAACAAAAAGAGGAAAAAAAGCGCAATTTTATGCAGCGCTGTTTTTATTCCTCCGCTTGGCGAAACCCAAAACCATGTCAAACATAATGGAAAATATTTGAGGTCTTCTTTTATTAACCAAGAGCGGCTTTGATGTTTGACGTCTTTATTTGTTTTACAAGAAGAAAGGGAAAGGGGCAATATGGCATGCGAGCGATCCTCTTTTGGAGAGCGAGCGAGCGCACGCACGCACCAGGGCGGAGGGATGAATGATACGCGAGCAAACCGCGCTCCCTCATTCTACATAATCAATTAAACATCGCGGCCGCCCCCCTTTTCACCAAAGCTCGGATGAAAGGGCCCAGTAGGAAATGATCAAAGTGGAGGCGCTTTGTTTGAGCGCAAAGCCTTCGCTGCTACCGGCGCGCTCTCTCTCTCTTTTTCTCTTTCTGTCTCTCTCATGCTAGCTCATCCCTGCTGCCCTGCCAGACATCCAACGGAAGCAGAAATCCTGCCATGACTGAATCAGATTAACACCAAACCTCCCCTGTCACATTTTCCTGTAGTTTCTGTCTCCTGATTTTTGAGAGAGTGGAACATTTAATGCAGGGGTCACCAATGCCATTGGATGCCGGTACATGGTTACCCTGACGGGATACCTGAGGTGGCCATGAGGCATGTACCAACCTACCAACCTAAAGTACCTGCCAACGTACCACTAACCCTAACCCTAACATTATCCTAACACTACGTGATGAGGCTCTTGGCTGGTGAGGCGCTGACTCTGATTTACAACAATTTTGAATAAAACATCATAAAAAATCTAAAAAAGGATCTAAAACTGGAGAAGTTGGATGAAAAAAACTTTGTAGTGCAAATCGCTAGATAAAAACGACAATTTCATTCATTTTTACATTCAACATTTTTCCTCGATACCGCATACCATTGCAGCTACTACCACTAGTACTACTGTTATCATTACTAAGAAGTGTCTAAGTTTTATGATTTACGAAGTTTGTATGAAACAGGTCCTGTCAACCCTTCGTATTACCGAGTACCCATAAAGAAGCCCTCAATCTCAAAAAGGTCACTGACCCCTGATCTGATGAATGGCGGCAAAACAACGGAGAGAGGAATAATTCCTCACTCTGCACTTGAAGCGTCGACTTTGCCAACCGGTTGGAACAGAGGGGGCAGGAACGGAACAGAATCAGAAAAGGGTGGCTGCTACTTTCCTCAACTCAAATTAGGGCTGCAGTTAAAAAGGCAAAGTGGTAAACAGAAGACGTGGGTGACCTACAGCAGGTGGAGTGGAAACAAATGGTTACTTCAGAGGCATTTGCACGGACGGGACGCACAGCTGCACAAAGCCGCTCTTATTCCAGCGTGCCCGTAAATGTGGAGATGAAATTGGCATTTTTGCATCGACGTGGTGGCACGTGGTGTCCCAAAAAAGCATTCCAGCAATCAAAGGGTGAAGAACCGCAGTCCGGCTCTGCTGTATGTGTTTAAGCTAGAGGACGACATCAAAAACGTGGCTAGCGTTATGAAAAGGAGCCTCTTCAGCTCCGCTGGGTGTGAAAACAGGTGGGAGCAGAAGGCCCAGGGAAGGGCAGCGTCATGGCCGCCGTGAGGAAACTCTGCGTTTCAGGGTGGTCGCAGACACTAGGAACTTTTCTTCACCGTCCAGGTTTGAATGCTTGAGTTTCCCAGCTGGCGGCAGATAAGCAACGC
Source organism: Carapus acus (assembly GCA_900312935.1). Lineage (NCBI taxonomy): Eukaryota > Metazoa > Chordata > Actinopteri > Ophidiiformes > Carapidae > Carapus > Carapus acus. The sequence continues at coordinate 7,252 of OMPJ01038804.1, read as the reverse complement.
CGACTCTTGGTTCATGCTTCGACGTTTTACTCACAAACAAACACGAAGAAGTGAAGTGGATGTAAAATCTTTACATGCAAAATTCTAATTGCTCTCGAGGAGTGTGGGAAAAAAAATATTAAACAGGTGACAAACAAATCCTTTGTGAGTAATACAATACAAGTGTTACAAAAGTAGTTTCAGATGGTATTCTGGGATAATGCTAATAGCAAAATTACCATCTTTTTCTGCACTTTTGTCGTCATCGAACACAGAATAAGATCAGACCTTGTAATAGCGGCCCAGACAAATAATTTATGTGAGCTGATAATTCTGTCAGCGGGAATTTACAATCGTTGTGGTGCGAAAAAGAGGGAGAAGAAATCCGAGCCGCAGCCTTTGTGTCGGTGTATCTTACAGTTTAAACGCGCACACATGCCCCCGCGCATTCACACACATGCCCGCGCCGCCGAACCGTTGCCAAACACGCCATTTGATCCGATCAGCTGCATGCTGCCAGACTGGAGAGGGCGACTTCCCCATCCAGCAGGATTCACACGCTCTCCGCTGCTCGGCACAAAAGGGCAGAACAACAATATTACGGCGTCCGCTGAGTGCCTACCCCTAGTAAAAACATCTCTGTGAGAGTGGGCTTGACCCCACCGCTTCTCCCGTATAAAAACACAAAGCTGAGTGTATTCTGACAGCTGCTGCCCGGGTGCCCTGTGGAGAACAGAAGGAGAGCTTTGAAGATCTTGACCTTCTGGAACAATAAAACGCCATCATCAAACACTCTCGAGAGACAGACCGCTGACCCACAGATCCAAGTGTCTGCTTGAAATAATTCATATTAAAGTGTAGAGCGCTCGGCGTCTGTGTTTATGTCTGCGTTTGTGCGCGTTGTTGTCTTTTCGACGCAGCAGCAGGGGTGCAACGGATAATATTTGGTGAGGTGCGCTTTGTGTGTGTGTGTGTGTGTGTGTGTGTGTGTGTGAGACAGTACACGTGTGTATGTGTGTGTGTGTGACCGCACCGCTGCCTCCCATAAGTTCCACATTATGCCCACAGCCCAAATGTTTCAGCTCGGTGTCATTCTGACCCAAACATTCCATTGCGCGTACTCAAGAAGTCTTAAAAGTAGAAATAAGAAACTTGACTCACGGCGGTTACGTCAATCACGCACGCTGCACGTTTCCAACCCGAGGCTGGCGTCACGTTAGATAAATTCGGCCCATCAAAGGTGTGGACTCGACCTTGTAGCCTATAGCGAGGGGTGATTCAGAGAGACGTCGTGATTCACAGTGGAGTCAGAGGAAGCGGGATGTGCGTGTTGTCGGGATTGATCACAGACGACCGCGGCAATCAGGTTGATGCGATGCCTGGCGTTCCCTGGCGTTCCCTCGTGTGAAGGCCAAGCCACGCTTGGCATCTGCGCTTGGCGAGAGATCAGACGAGGAGACGTATGGTAAAGCGGCTCGTTTGCGGCCGTCCGCCTCCAAATGTATGTACGCACGCCCCCCCGCCCCCGGCAACCACGTGGCTTCGAGGTCAAGGCCGGCCTGCGACCTCCCTCCCTTTGATGGTGACAGGGGGAAAGGCCGATGTTTACTGAAACGTGACAGGTGGCAGATTTCCGCCAAAGGGTCCTGGTGGATTGGACCCGCTGCTGGTGATGGATAGAGGGCGCTATCTTGGTGATATCGATCTGACGATCGAAACCGGGTCATGGTATCTGCAAAGCTTTGCTGCGGCTTCAGAGGACATAGGAAACAATGTCTTTGATCCCCCATCGATGCGCATTAGCATAACTGGCTAAAGGTGTTGTATGGCAGAGATGCCAGCTGTGTCCTCTCACTCATTCGGCCGGGGTTTGAAGGCCCCCTATCTCTGTCCACATGTTAATCTTTACAGCACACTCAAGGAAGTAGCGTTGACAGCTTAGATTTGAGGTCAAGAGGGGGTCAGGGGTCAAGCACTTCCTGCTGACATGAAAGCACATCCAAGCACACCTTGCTCTTGGTATCTCTCGTCCAGCCCCTCCTCCCTTTTCCCCTATCCCCCCCTTCCTTCTAGACCATCTGTACCTACATAATCTGGGGCTCATCGGTCCCAAACAAAAGCCATGTGTTAATTACCTTTGAAGGTGTAATGACTTCAGGGCCGCAGCCGATCTTCATCTGGTTTCAAAGAAAGGGCCGGAAAACAGGTTACGCTTCGGACACGTTGCCGTCGTCCTCCTTCCTACCTGACCGGCGAGCGTTCTACTTGCGGCAGGTTACGTTCAAGATGTCTCTCCCAAGCTCTATGGGCACATAAATGCTTCAGTCTCGCTTTTGTTGCATGCTGAATATGTAAATTGGAGAGAAAATTCTAACACGCAAGTCTTTGGGCTACACCTGTCGTCCAGATGTCTACGCGCGGGCATTCGCTGTGATGGAATTTTGTCTTTTGGCCTTAATTGTTTTTGTTCTCCACGCGAAAACAGTTCGATTTGGGTTAAAGTCCTGCAGTCAACATGCTCACTGTCTTTGGATATTATCAGGGAAAGACTGCAGGTGTAGCCAGATATGAACGACTCGTTAACTTTCATTGTTGGATAGATTTCTTATGCCAATGGTTTGTTTCCTACATCCCAAAGTAAATCGTCGGCAATCTCCTAATCTGACTATTATCTGCAACTCAGAAAGAGCCTTTCATGCTAATTTCAATCTGATAACCGCACATGTGTGACTGATTTGTGGCTTTCAACAGATCCAATCCAACATTTAACATAATTAAGTGATGAGTACACAAACCGTGATCTAATTGACTGTGACATCGATTACAATATCTATGTATATTCAAGCTTTTGTTTATTTCCTTTCTGGCAATCTGCAAGCAGTGGAACCCCCGTTTCCTGATAACAACGCCGTGAATTATTCACAGTTCCAAACTAGACAAAGATGTCTGAAATATGTTAGCAGTGATCTGCTTATTAGTCACGACAACAACAAGGTGATGTGTCCTGAGCGCCGGCTCCTCTTGCACTCTTGTTTTCATGAGTAAACCCTGACTAACACCGTCTTCCTCCCACAATGGACCAACTCCTTCCTGCCACAGGGGAAAGGGAAGTGAGTCCCAAACAGATATGCGACTCTTTTTGGAATAGCGTTTACACTTTCCAACCACAGGTGACATTAAACACGAAGGACAGACCCTCATGAGGAAGACATTGCCAGCTTTCTCAGAGGCGGAGGCGGTTCAAAGGTTTCTATGCTTCGCTAATTGTGTAAGTCCCCACTCACAATCAAATCGTAGATACACCTTGTACAGTCTATTTGAAGAAATTATACATGTTGTACGTTCCTGAACACAACTATGCGCCCTGTCGCCTCCATGGCCATCTTGGTTGAACTTTGAGCCCCTTGAGAGGACATCCTGTCCTTCACTGTGTAACATCCTACACTCACCTCCACTAGTCTCAGGTAACTAGATGGTCAGAGGTCCTGAATCTTAATGATGTGGGGTCATGGGGGGCAGAGCTAGCTATGCGCAGTCCTATTACCCCATCGCCCCGGATCCAGACCACCAAGCGAAGACAAACGACAGTCCTGTGAGGCCAAAGTCTGTCCATTACGCACCGGGTAGGTGCTGATTACAAATATCCAGCTCACACCAGAGTTTCCTCCAAAGGCAAACATTTCAGATTCTACCTTGTAATTTATCACCGGGCACTCCCACAGGGAGGGAAAATCAAGGGGAGGGAAACACAGAGTTGAAAGATTTCAGTGTACACAGTTGTTTTTACTTTTCATGTTTCATGGTGCGAGCTACTTCGAAACCTCATGTTTCCAACGGCTGTTTGCCAAACAGGTCTCGCTGTGTCATACATATTCAAAAATGTACAGGAAATAAACTGCATATTCATTCGTGGGAGAGGAAAAATAACTTGCAGTGCTTCATTTACGATACGAAGGTTCATTATTTACATCCCTCTTCCTGATGCTGTGGCAATCAGGCCTGTCTCCTGATCTAAACATTCCCCCTGTAATGTTCATACTTGCTTGGGATTTTGCTTAAAAGACCAATTTAAGTGTTTACACTCACAGGTTTACCACAGACTGTCCATTCCTGCTTACTGTGGTTGAAGATAGACAGTTGAAGAGTATGAATTGGGTCAGATTGGGACTCCTGCAAACACCTGAGTCATTTCCTTGTCTATCCATGTACTGTATATAAACCATTAGAAAAGCAATAAGCAGGCAAACTACTTTTGGACTGGGTAATGGAGGAGCAAAGGCACTTGGGTGATCTCCATTTATGGACTTAAGGTATTCTCGTACTGCCTATAATCAGTATCGAGACACATTTAATATGCAGTACTTGCGGGATACATGAGAGACATGAGTTTTTTTCATAGAAGAAATTATCATTTCATTTTGCACTTATTCTCGTCAATAGCTGACTTTGAACAGTTTGCTGAGACATGAGATTGGACCAAAAATAGACTTATCAAAATACCCCAAAGCCACAAATGACAGTAACCACCACAAACCACCTCTATCCAGATCTGAAATGTGAATTTCTTTTATTCCAGGGGAGGCCAGGATGATGATTTCAGATTCAGGGGAGGAATATTCCCAGACCTGGAAGAGGCCGCGGAAAGTAATCAAGTAAGAGAATGATGTCATTTCTGATGAAAGGCAGCCTGTCAGACCCTTGGCAACCCAGGGTGCTGCTTGGCACGGACCGCATCCCGCCACACCAGAAAATGACATCAAAGCAGGTACCAGGCCAGGCAAAAAGGCTGGCACTGATCATTGTCTACTTTGATTACAGTAACCTCATCTTCTCGCTGAGAGGATAAAAGAAAACGGCTGCTTGTTGTTAAGAAAGTGTCAAAAATAATGAGGCACATACCGCACGCTAATGGTGTCTCAGCGGCACAGTGGGTTGAAATGCATACTGCGTACGCGCAGCATCGCCGGCCAAGCAAGGAATTAATCCTGAGGCGGAGGTGTTTTACAGTTCAAATGAATCTCCCGTGACTGCTTTAGCCCAAAAATACCGGTTACAAGAATTTGTATTTGGAGAAATGCATTTGTTGCGTGTCAGCGCTATGCTGCTGCTGCTGCTGCTGCGTAGAGTTAGATAAGACGACAACACCTTGTCGCTACATCTTCCCTGTATTCCCTCCCTGACTCAGATCTTTAAAGATGTTACACCGGTCTACACATAACTGGATAATGACTACATTTTCCCGCCTGGTACGGGGCTTCAAAAGAAGCGTACCCATAGTGACTACTGTTAAACAAACAGAAAATGAAGGATGTGCTGTGGTTTACCGTCACAGCCTGCAACCAGGGCCGTTCCGTGCCTTTTGGCAAATGTGCGGGATAAATAAACATTGTCACAACAAAGGGGTCCGGCTGTCCTTCCTGCCAGCGTTGAGATGGGAATGAGCGCAGGGGAAGGAGCGCTGCCACCTCTGTGATGGTAATAATACCTGTTCTGCGCTGGTAATTGGTCTTTGCTAGCTCCTCTGTCACTACCTGTGCGCAAGGGTGTTGTCAGAGAGAGGAGTGATTCAAGCGCTAGGCATGAATGGAAAACTGCACCAGGGAGGGAGGGAGCGAAGGAGGGAGGGATCCACGCCCCGGCACCGGTACCTCCACGACGGCCTAGGACCACCTGGTTCATCGGCACACGTGCACCGACGCATTGCTCTACAGGCACACGCGCGCAGCGTAAACACATTTGCTGGCACGCGCGACTGTCCGTCTTGTTTAGCACGAATGGCATCACGAGACCGCGTGCGAGGGAGGGAGAGAGGCGGCTATTTTGCGCCCGTTTGCGCTCCGACAGAACAACAGCAAACAGCTGAGCCGCTCGCTTAAATATAAGGTAGCAGCGCAATGCCAAGGGGGCTCCTAACGCAGACCTCCCTATCTCGGGAGAGTTCATTTTTATCAAACGGGGCATCATCTGCAACCAATAGAAGGTCTCCTCTTACGAAATGAGAGCCTGCTCGACAGATGTGCCCTGCCTCTTTTCTTACTCTCAATTTAAGACCACATCTTAGATGGCACCTCTTGACTCAAGTCAGGATCAAGGTTGTTTACTAATTCTCTGGCTCGTATCAGGAACATGTGGTGAGGACACATGAAAGGAGCGCTAGAATATGTTAACACCCAAAACCTCAGTACATGTTTGTTTTGGGTTTTAAACAATAGTCTCAACATGAAATTAAGGGGAAGTGCTTCCGGACCTTTGCGTCAAGGTGACGCAGAACAGAAGCTGTACCTCCAAACGTTGTTTCGCCAGGGCGGACAACCTCAGATGTCGGGGAGCTCTTGTGTTTAAGTCAGATCGAATAATGAATCAGGGGTTCAGGGATTGCAGGCAACACCAGGCAAAGAATGATAAGCATCTTGACACAAGTTGTAGAATATTTTGTTGTACTGGAGGCACAAACATGGTACGACTCGGTGGATTCTTCTTTAATGGGCAGCACTGGGGAAAAAAAGCAAAGCGACCACAGAAAATCATTCTTACAATGACAACACAACCTGCAAGTGTTTCGGCAAGTTTTTATCTGATTCGAACCACCTGAGTTGTATTCCTCAGATTTGGACTTCCGTTTTCATTCCGGGCCTTTCAGCAGACATCAACATTTAACCACTCTGCGGCATGAGACCTCAAAGTTCGAGGCTTTGCCGCCGTGACCTTTGCGGGATTTAATACTGTGGTTGAGTCCCACAATCCCCAACCTGGTAACACGTGTTGGACGCTGGTGTTGCGCAGTTAGCTGGCCTGCTAGCTCTTTAAAGGAGAAGGTGGCACTTTAAAAAAAAGGTTTAAAGAAACTTCTCGCTGAAACACAAAAGTTTTATAGATGGTGATCTCCCCTTTGTTCTTCCAATGAGGACCTCCACCTGTTTCTGATGATGGGAGCCAGAGCCTGTCCCTTTCAAGAGGCTGATCCCTCCTGATCTCTTTGATGTAACCTGACCTAACAGTTCCAACTAGCAGGATTTGATGATCACGGATGGATCCTCGACAACAGCATGTGCAAATCAAAACTAACAGGCGTGGGGGAGATGCGAGACAAGGATGAGTGAGCAGAGCTGGCAGGCCGCGCAGACGGAGCGCGCTCGCAGAGCTATGATGTGTCTACACGCCAGGCAGCAAATGGTCACGTGATCGATGCTGCCAGCCCAGACTTAAGCAGTAAAACCTGTGGATCTGTGAGGGCACATGCAACTGATCGGAGATGAAAGACAAGCTTTGACTT
>OMPJ01038803.1:0-20052 GCA_900312935.1 Carapus acus | reverse complement strand
GATACTTCGTTCTACTGGGGGACTAAAACGCCCACGTAGGCGATGACAGCAGTACCTGGAGGGGTGTGATTTGGAGGAGCGGCCTCCCTGATCTGAACCTGAGCGGTGTTTTGTTGTTGGACTTCTATGCTAGTCACAGTTTGTCAATAACGAACACCATATTCAAACATAAAGGTGTCCATCTGTGCACTTGGCACCAGGACGCCCTAGGCCGTAGGTCAATGATGGATTTTGTGTCAGCTGCCCTTTGTCACTGGTCCTGTTCATTACTTATGGATTTCTAGGTGCTGCCAGGGGCTGGAGGATGTCCAGTTTGGGGGACCACAGGATCTCATCGCTGCTTTTTGCAGATAATGTTGTCCTGTTGGCTCCCTCAGACCAGAACCTCCAGAGTGCTGGGCGGTTTGCAGCCGAGTGTGAGACGGCCAAGATGACAATCAGCACCTCTAAATCTGAGGCCATGGTTCTCGACCTGAAAAAGGTGGTTTGCACCCTCCAGATCGGAGACGAGATTCTGCCTCAAGTGGATGAGTTTAAGTATCTCGGGGTCCTGTTCACAAGTGAGGGTAGATTGCAATGAGAGATGGACCCACAGATCGGTGCAGCTGATGGTGATGCGTTGATGCGGTGATGCGTTCAATGAACCGGTCTGACGTAGTGAAGAAGGAGCGAAGCCGGAAGGTAAGCTCTCTATTTACCGGTCGATCTACGTCCCTACCCTCACCTATGGTCATGAGGTTTTGGTCATGACCGAAAGGACAAGATCTTAGGTACAAGCAGCCAAAATGAGCTTTCTCCACAGGGTGGCGGGACACACTCTACTAGATAGGGTGAGGAATTTTGTCACCCAGGAGGAGTAGAGCCGTAGTAGAGCTGCTCCACATCGAGAGGAGCCAGCTGAGGTGGTTTGGGCATCATTTCTGGATGCCTCCTGGACACCTTCCCAGGGAAATGTTCTCAGCATGTCCCACTGGGAAGAGGCCGTGAGGAAGACCCAGGCCACGCTAAAGGGACTATGTCTTCCAACTGGCCTGGGAAAGCCTTGAGGTCCTCCCAGAGGAGCTAGAGGAGGTATCTGGAGAGAAGGAAGTCTGACCTTCCCCTCTGAGACTTCTGCTCCCGCAACCCGGCCCCAGATAAGCGGTAGAAGATGGATGGATGGATGGATTTTATAATGGACTGATGAATAGATCGATGCTGTGATTAATCTGTGATGATGATGTGGGAATTGTGACAGATCCTCCTTTTTCACCAGTTCCTATCCTCATCTTTGGAACCCACAATCCCCCGGTCCTTCCAAATTGAATATCCACATCTGCTTCTCCGCCTTTTTCTCTGCGTGGCAGCTTCAGCCTCAACAACCCTTTTCTAAGATAGCCACTAGAACCACACACAACTCGAAATTATCTCAGTCTTTCCTCCCTAACCCTGTTCACATCTAATGAGCATGTGACAAAGAGAACTCTTGAATCTTTTGCTGTATTTCCAAACTGCTCTACCTCTGCTATTTCTCTGATGCGCTAAATTACAATCGTGTGTAGTGTTGTTATCCCCCAGGAAGTCCTCTTGATGTTCAACTTTGCCACATAAAGCTCTTCTCCAATCAATCAAGTAGAGCCAATGTCTCCACATGTTGCTCACATTGCACCATTTAAAAAAAAAAAAAAAAAAAAAAAGATATACCATGAAGTTACGGACTTTGATTTTTGGTGTTACACACTGCCTCTCGACTAAAAATAATCTTCCACCCGTCACCTTTTGTGGCACCATTAAATGGGTCACCAGTCCCTACCTACCTCTCTCTGTCTTTTCAGCCACTGAAACACCTACTGTCATCATGTCTACCTTAACTAAATCCACAAATCATCTATATGGTCTCTCAAGCCTAAAATTGAACCATGAAAAACCAGACAAGATTTTAGTTTTTGTTTAAAAAACAAAATAACCAGTGACTTTTTCGTCTTTTTTGGTTTTGATTGGCAATTGAAAATAGAAAGAAGGAATGATAAGTGGATTCTATTTACCGGCCATCTTGGATTCAAATTCAGTTTACTTACAGTCATATTGACTGACCACTGAATTGACCTCTGTGGTCAACAGCAGAACAGAAAGCACTCTACCCGCTGATATGCAGTTCAACCACAGAAACCAATGCATTCAAGAGAAAGTTACTTTTTATTGGCTGTCCACTGTAGTGACCGCCATGCACCAGAGGCTATAATAACATTTTGTATTGAGTAAACACTTTTGTTTTAGGTGTTAGATTACATAGCAGTATGTCATAGTTTTAATACTGCTCTCACAAATATTAAGATATTCTGTGTTCTTTGAATGTCATTGTCATCTTTTTGTGTCACAGTTTTTGGCATTCTCCTGAGCAAAATGTTATGCACTGCTGCAACTTGTAATAACAAGTGCTGTTTTTCTCAGTGTTTCTTGTCATTGTGAGCATAATTATGATTTTTTTCCCTGTCCAAGCCTTTCAAGGGGCGATCCGTCAGCGTTTCTTCCGATTGCAAGTTACATCCTGAACTGCTACTCTCCCAGATTAACCGAACAGATAGTATGTGGTGGACTGGAACTAAGCGGAAAAACGGATATCAGATTCACTGATGCTCTATATAAGGTAACTCTGTCTCCTTCTCCCTTGATATTCCCCATCTGTCTCTCCCTCAGAGCTTTCTCTTTATCTTCTCTGTCATTGGTTTTGACTCACTTCAATTGTACATTTAATGAATTTATGGTTAATGCAGAATAAATAATCAATTTGTTATGAACAGTCCATATCCTGGATTTGTGCAAGATTGAAGAGGTTGGCTAGATATTCAAAGACAGGTTATTCAAGGATTATGCCCAGTTTCACAATCACCTCAACTTTTAAAGATTGACCAATGCAAAAGCATGTACAAGTCGTTAAAGTCTGAGATGTAACTGAAACACCGTCTCGGGTCCTCTATTTTTAGCCAGGGACACTAGTACTTTAGTTTCCACTTTTTTGTGCTCTGTTGCCAACATCCGTGCAATATAAAAAAAGTAGGGCTGGGTATTGATAAGATCCTCTTGATTCAATTTCGATTCTTAGGGTTTGTATTCGATTATCGATTACTTTTTGATTTAAATGCTTCGACTCCATTCAGTAAGAAGGACAAATACACAAATGATACATAGTAGCTATTGGCAATTTTAAATTATTTATTGTCATGCCCATAATGACACATGTGGTATGTTACTTACTTCACTGTACCTTTCAGCAACAAAACATCTGAAAATGAAACATAAGTGAGCAGCACCAGAACAGGTCACTTGTGCATCTGTGGTGCAAAGTAAAGAACTTTTGTTTCAAAATGAAAACGTAAAATGCATGCAACTAAAATAGAATACATTTCCTCTTGCACATTGTGATAAACAGTACCTCACCGTCATATGTTTTCTAGTTGGTATTGCCTAGCGTGGTTCAAGAGTCTGTAACATCTTCTCAAAATCTTAATTTCCCATGACACTGTAGGGTCAAAGGTCTTTGCCAATGAAAACGGCCATGGACTCGTATCTTTTGAGCACGGACAGAGCTTGGCAGTAGTTCGCCGACAAAAGCTTTGTCGAGTTGGGTCTGTTTCGGATCAACAGTTGTGCTGCCAGGCACAAGTTACACACTACCTTTTTTTTTGTTTGTTTGTTCCGGATTTATATGAGGATTAAAAGTGAGTCCAATCATCTGATCTTTTTCCACCACTCTCCAATTGACGCCTGCAGATTCCGTCCATAAAACCTGATTCACTAGATGCCCCGCACAGCGTCCCTACTGGCCAGGTGATGAATCGATTCAGAGGGATTTCTGAATCGATATCGAGTCGAGGGATGCATCATCTGAGATCTGAAAATCAATAATACATTTAACTGCTGCATAACTACTTCTATGACAATTGGTGTTCAACAATAGCCATCTTGGCATCCATTTCCACTTTCCTCCCATTGTCTCGAATACTCTGGGTTATGAATAGAATGTGACTTTGCGTTTATCCTATATGGACTGTACCTGTAGCAAGCTGATGCAGCTGATGCATATGGTTAAGACTTTTCAGAAGTACCATGTTTTGTGCACCATAAAGCACACCAGATTGTGAAGGTGTGTTCGCTCCTACGACACTCACAACTTCACCTTGAACGCCCTGTTTACACCAATGTCCAGCGGTTGGAGTTGTTTTGGTAATCCTCCCGGAATGATGGCAAGCTTTAAATTCATTGTCCTGCTTCCCCCACTTCCGAACCATAGATTCATTGATTTTGAATTCCCTCGCGGCTGCTCTACTCCCACTTACAACCGCGTAGTTGTAATAGTTTGTAGTCTGTAGTTTGAATCGTGCGTCGTAGCCTTGTCTCTCCACTGATGCCATTTTTGGGGTCCGTAGTTGTTTTGCAGCATACAATACTAGTACAGTATAAGCGGTAGTACAGTATACCTACCGGAGGTGTGGCAGAGGTAAGCGCACGTACTATACGTAACTTTACATAATGTTCTCTTATTGATTTATCGCTATCAGTAGATGTAGTACACGCATTATGTCCCTATGTCTGCGGGAAATGGTTGCACAGTCAATCAAGCTAAGCGCTCTCCAAAATCACACAAGAACATTTTTACAGATTGTGGATCACAGTGCACACATAAAGTGCACCGCGATAAAAGGCGCGCGTCTGTTTTTGAGAAAATCAAAGGCTTTTGAGTGAGCCTTATGGTGCGGAAAATGCGGCATATGGTGCTGACCTTAAGTCCCTCTCCATGGTTACCCAAAACCCTACTGCACCTACTGCTTCCCATTCTCTCTGTATAGGTTGGGATCCCTCTACCCAAGTGTTTTTCAACCAGTGTGCCGTGGGAAGTCGTTCGGTGTGCCGCATAGAAAGTAGTCACGTGCCTCCCCGCCCACCCCCTCCGACAACTCGCGGCCGAGCGAAAAATTTTTGCCGCGCGCAAGGTAAAAATGGGCCGTGGCTGCAAAAAGGTTGGGTAACACTGCTCTACCATATCAAAACCTTTCAGCCACATCAGGATAGCATACCCAGGATAGGGCATCCCTTCAAAACACTTTGACTCTTGTACCTCTTCTCCAACAAAGGAAGGCTAAATATCATGTCCAATGATCTGGATCTCCAAAGCAGTGTCAGAAAATGCCCTCCAGGGGTGTGAGATGCACATTTTTCCAGACAGCCCCACCAGATTAATGACTTTTATCTTATGTGTCGTGTCTTCCTATGCTGATTTGAGTGTCCTCATGACCATCCCTGATCAGCACAGCAAACAGCTGATGCGCTGAGCTGAAATGGGTGGATGGGTGGGTGGTCAGGTAGATAGGTGGTCTCTTTGAATCGACCATCTGCAACTTAAAACGCTCCCTGACTCTAGGACTTGATTGGTTCTCCTGGATACTTTTTGTAACTGTTAGAAAACAGCATTACACTGTGTGCACATTCATTAGGCAAGTGAGATGAAGTGAATCATAAAATCAAATGATCTTGTGATCATTTTAATGTATTTTTCCCAGATTCAAAGCAATAATAACTAAGATGTTCATTGTATTTGATATTTGGTGATGTGTATTTGTCTGAGAGGCAACCTTAAGATGGCTTAGTCATGTATGGAGGGGGAGATAGTGGATATATTGTACAGAGAATATTGAAGATGGAGCTGCCATGACAGAGGAGAGGAGGGAGACTGCTGAAAAGCTTCAAGACATCACAGCAGTGGATGTCTAGGTTAAAGCCAAATATTTAAGCACCTCCTGCTGTAGACTGCAATGAAAACTTAGGATGCCCTATTTTCATATTCACACAGAACCAATGGAATTCTGTTGCTCTTCCCCAACATACAGAATGCCTCATCAGAACATATTAGAAATAAGTTTATCCATCGCTAGTTTTTTTCTTTCCCTTTAATTCTTTCTTTAGACTGCATCTAACTGTGCATCTTTATGCCTGTCTCTGCCTCTGTCTCTCTCTGCTAAAATGTTGAGGAGCTCTACCCGCTCCCTCCTGGAAAGCCTGGAAAGATAACTTTTGTTATGATTTAGCACTAACTACTAATAAAATTGAATTGAAGTGAATTGAAGTAAACCTAGGTAACCACTTTTTGTGCGTGTGTGTGCTGATGTGGGTGTTCATGTATTTGTGTCTTTTGAGTCTGCTTGTATCCATCTGTCCAGGTTCTTAAAGACAAGTTCCACTACAAGCCAGTGCTTTCCAAGCAGCAGTTCCTCCAGATTGGTTTTTCTCAAAGGAAAATATCCGTCATTTGTGACATCATTGATCTGGTACAGCAGAAACACAGCCAACTAGAAAAGGTACCTTGTTTGTGGCTTTGCTTAAAATCATAAACAATATGTAGTATGTATTACAGTAGTACAGCTAGTACAGTATGTATTAGCTTAGTAATTCTTGCGCAAGATTTCTGTGCTCTAGTTTTTATTGAGAATTTTTTTTCTCACTGCTCTCTGCAGTGAGAAAGAGGCTCCAGGTAGTTTCCTCTGTTTGTGGACCCAGCGCTTTCATCCCGTCTCCGAAATGAAAGTTCCTGCTTGCTCAAAAAAGAGAAAAATATGACAGTCTATTAGTGCTTTCAAGATTTCTCTATATTTCTTCACGTATTCTTCTTCACGTATAGTGGGTGTCGTAACTTGTTTCGGGGACTTCAAAATGTGATAACCCATACTACATCCATTCCATGTCGTGAGCCCTCCTTAAAACCACGCACACCCGCTTGAGAGTCCATATAGTAATTACACAATACAGCAGTATCCAGGATTACAAATGTCCAGACATCCATCAATTGACAAAAGAAGACATTGCTGACATCTTGTTAGAAGAAATACATCAGAATGTAGTGATAAATATACTAGATTTAACTTGGAAAATTAGACACTAGTTTGTATCTTTTAACAAAAAGCTAATTGCCTTTGTGAGGTAATCACTTCACCTGCTCTGATGACTGTGACAAGTGAGGACTTCCTCAGTTGTCCATTGCGTGACGTCTATCCTCAAAAACCTAAAACAGTGATTGGGTGGAAGCAGGCTCTGTGATTGATGCCTGGAAACCTCTTGAGCAGCTCTTGCATGCAACACAGTAGGTAGCTTCCGTCCATAAAACGCAATTCACAAGATGTTACACACAGCATCCCACTGGCCAGGAGATGAATTGATTCAGAGCGATTGATGAATCAATATCAAATCGGAGTGGGGGGCGATTTTGATGCTTGGATTTTGATGTTTTTACCACACAATAATTTTATGAGTTTAAGTTCCTTGACAGTGCTTGATATTCAGGATTCAGGAATCTTCTTTGTCATTAAATGCTGAGGAGCACTACCTGCTCCATCCTGTAAAGCGCCTTGAGATAACTCCAGTTATAATTTGGCGCTATACAAATTAAATTGTATTGTATTGTATTGTATTGTATTCGTTGTGGGGCTCCATTTCCCTGCGCACTCGATCAGACAGCGATAGATCTATTGTGGATTCCCCAAAGGTTTTGGAGAGCTCCGTTGCGTGTTAGTGTTCGGCAGCGCTTTCCTTTGTAAACCCAAGGCGGTTCCAAACACTAGGTCGATCAGTAGCATATAACAAGCAAGTACAATCCAACAAGTACAATTTGCAGTGTTCCTCTGAGCCCGTGAGCAATGGATATCGCTCGTAGTTCATGGACTGATAGTGGCGGACAAAGCCCCACTTGTGACAGGCCTGCTCGCCTTGAAGTTGTCAGACCTTTCTCAACGATGTCCTACTTTTCTCGAAAAGTACTTCTTGAAAATAGCTTAGATAACACTGTTAAACACCATATTTATTGTTAGATTTTTTTTTAGCCGATGCAGGATCATTTTGATGTGCTGAATCCAAAAATGACATTGATTTTGCTCCATCAGGTCGACTTTCTGAACCAATCTTTGTGTTTGTTTTTGGATGTTTTTGTTTACGTGTATGAGTATTTTCACATCATATGATGCAAAATCTGAAGTCTGGAATTCCCATGGTTTGGACAGCAAACAATGTCACTAACTATTGATGTGACGGGGATGAACAAAGAACAGAAGCAGCCTCAAGTATGCTGATCTTGAATCAGCATGTCGCCATGTAGCTCACTATAATGAAATTCCAGTACCTGTCTTTGGAGAACTTCCTGCCATCAGTGAAGAAGATTCTTCCATTTGACCAGTACATTCTGGTAGAAAACCTTTTTTTTTTCTCCTAAAACCTTTCTTGGATGAGAAATGCACACTTTCTGACTATCCAATCAGAGGGGGAGAATAGGCTGACGTTGCAGTACGTCTGCTAGAGGATGTCGTCAACTTGAAATCTGATTGGTTAAAGCAACAGTCTGGCACTTACTTTTTGCTGCAGAGCCCACAGAACTGATTTTGAAGGCCTCCAGGCAAATTTCTTTGACCCTAGAAACATACCATGACAGAACTGTAAGGTTAGGTAAATGCTGTTATATGAATATACATGTTTGGAAGCAGCGCAGCCAGGTGAAGAGCTATGAAAGGAGGCAAATAGACCATTTGGATTTTTTGAGTTGCTACTAATGGAAAAAATTACCACAATTAATTTAGGCAAAAAATTATGATTAAAATAAATCTACAATTCTGATATTTCTTAGGCTAGCAGAGAATTTGCAGGCCCTGACAGCCAAACACTGACACATTCACCTTTTAAAGTCATCAAATTCTTCATCCTCAGTGTCTTGAATTTAACAGTGTGGCGGTTTGGGCATCCTGTATTCGTGTTACTTGGCTGTGATGATTGTGGCTCTCTTTAGAGCTAAAAAACTGTTAAAAAGTGGCAGAGGCAAGCGCACTACATACTGCTCTCTGATTGGTTTATCGTTGCCAGCGATAGTGGACATCTGAAGTTAGTGCCAGGTTTGAACAATGTTGTATTCCAACACTGATAACTGCACTGATATAGTTTGGAAAATGGGGTAAGTTAAAAACCTAAGGTTGGCTTGATGGCTTGTTATAGTGTGGTAACATTCACATGGCATTGAATGATGGTTGCTCTCCAGCAATACACAATTAGTTATCTTCTCTTTGTCAGCTAGGATTGGTCCGACAGTCAATCGGGCAGAGCAGCTCTGTTGCTTACCAAAGTCACACTAAAAGGTTTTGACAGATCAGAGCAGTGTACCAAAATTGGTTCAAGGTCAGTAAGAATTTACAGTATATATAAGGCACACTGCATTTGTCAGGTGCTCTGCTGATTTTTTAGAAAATTCAAGGATTTAAGCGTGCCTTACAGTGCCAAATATAAATCTTAAGAAAATATACAAGTTTAGCCACGTCATTATTTCAGGCCAAATGCCTTCAAATTTTTGCTGTAGTTGATTAAACATTTTGCGTAGAGAAGGATATCAAGCTAATATTTTTTTCAGTGGCCATGTCAATATCAGATATCTGTCTGAATTGTTTATTTTGTATGTTAACATACAAGTATGTATGTTAAAGTTTACACTGCCCAATAAGAATCCTCTAAAATAGTGATTTGCAGCCACTGTGCTGCGGCCCACTATTATAGTCCACCTAATCATCTTCATCATCATCTTAAATCAATCTTCACAATCCGATTTTCACTAGATTACCCTGAAAATCACCATTTCTGTATTGAAAATCACTTTTATTCATTTATCTGTGCCTGCCATGTGGTAATGGGCAGAACAATTAAATTCCACTAGTCTTCCAGTAGACTAGTTGGCACTGAGCCACCGACGACCAGCTCAGATTTATCCAGATCAAGTTAACTTAACTGAACTAGTTAGATTTAACTTCAGCAAGGGCAATTGAGTGTATGACAGTGAGTGTATTTTAACGTTTCACTTCCTTCTAATCTCATTGCCCGATTTCTTTTCTTCAACAGAAGTTCATCAAACGAAATTAAGATGTACACATAATTGACATGACTTTTATTGAAAACATATTTAAGAAAATGATTTATAAAATGTGTTTTAATGAAGATAGATATCATTTTAATTAACTGTTACAAGCAAATTACAATTTGCATGTTATGTTACATTTTAGTTTGTCTGGTAACACTAATTCTAAAGGATAAATCAGTCAGTATAATTAAACTGTTTTTTCATACTTAAGTACTCTTTTCACCAAGTACTCTGTCATTGTTAAGTGCTTTTTGGATGAGTACTCCTTACTTTTACACACTTTTACTTAAACATGATATTTTCAAGTAAAGCAACTCTCACTAGAGTACAATCCTTAATTATTCTACTCACCCCTGTGTGCACCACAGTTTGTCCCTGTGGAAAAATTATGTTGAATGAAACCATGATTTTATACATCTCCTGTCTAATGTTATAATAGACTAAATATATACACTTTAAGACAAAGAGTAGTCATCAAAAGATGACAAAGATAATGCAGAGGTATGACCTGAGATCTGTTTTGAATCTGAGCATTGATTCATCTATCTGCAAGTGGTGTAAATTTTGTTGTGTTAATTTCTATACAAAATATACAAAGCTGTGCAGCAACTACACAACAGGATTTGTGTATTTGTGTTTATTGTTCTAGCTATTAGTCAGACATCCTGCCACAGCAAGTAGAATTGGAGCCACAACACAGTCAAATGTGCTGGTACATTCAACAGTAAGTACAAGTACAGAATTCTGTCCTACTGAATCACATTATGTATTTGAGGCCAAAATTTTGAGGGTTTGTTTGTTATGACAGTTATTCACGTAAGGCAGAGGACTGAGAATCATCAGTGAATCTTATTTAAGTCTCAAGAGACATGTCATACAGCATACAGTTAGCCCAAGAAATATTATGACAGTGACACAAGTTTGTTATTTTACCTTTTTTCAAAAACATTTTCAGGATACAGTCATATATTCTAATATATTCTATCTGGTTTTAAATGTAATATGCAGACTAATAAGTGCAGACTATCAGATGTAATGTATTCACATCCAAATTGGAGCCGCGGTGTAAGAATTCTAGCTCTTTAATACTGTATGTAGCCGCCTCTTTTTCAAGGGACCAGAAGTCTTTGGACAATTGACTCAGAGGGCTGTAAAAAACTAACAAGGTTATGATTTCTCATCTCTCTCTCTCTCTCTCTCTCTCTCTCTCTCTCTCTCTCTCTCTCTCTCTCTCTATGTGTGTGTGTGTATGTATATATGTGTGTATATACTGTATATATGTGTGTATATACTGTATATATACACATATGTGTATATATACTGTATATACTGCATACAATATACAAACTCACACACATATACAGTATATATATATTCTCATTCAATGTGTTTTCTTTATTTTCACGACTATTTACATTGTAGATTCTCACTGAAGGCATCAAAACTATGAATGAACACATGTTGAGTTATGCATTTAACAAAAGAAGGTGAAATAACTGAAAACATGTTTAATATTCCACGTTTCTTCAACCGATTGCTCTGATTACTGCTTTGCACATTCTTGCCGTTCTCTCAATGAGCTTCAAGAGGTAGTCACATGGAATGTTTTTCACTTCACGGGTTTGCCTTAACAGGGTTAATTAGTGGAATTCCTTGCTTTATCAATTGGGTTGGGACCATCAGTTTATGTTGTGCAGAAGTCAGGTTACCACACAGCTGACAGCTCAATTGGACAACTGTTAAAATTCATATTATGGCAGGAACCAATCAGCTAACTAAAGAAAAACAAGTGGCCATCATTACTAACAGAAATGAAGATCAGTCAGTCTTGAAAATTGTAAAAACTTTAAATGTGTCCGCAAGTGGAGTCGCAAAAACCATCAAGCGCTTTAACGAAACTGGCACATATGAGGACAATCCTAGGAAAGGAAGACCAAAAGTGACCTCTGCTTCTGTGGACAAGTTCATCCGAGTAACCTGCCTCAGAAATCGCAAGTCAACAGCAGCTGAGATCAGAGACCAGGTAAATGCCACAGAGAGTTCTAGCAGCAGACCCATCTCTCGAAAAACTGTTAAGAGGAGGCTGCATGAACGGGCCTTCATTGTCAAATAGCTGCTAGGAAACCACTGCTAAGGAGAGGCAACAAGCAGAGGAGATTTTTTTGGGCCAAGAAATGCAAGGAATGGACATTAGACCAGTGGATCTGTGCTTTGGTCTGAGTCTAATTTTGAGATCTTTGGTTCCAACCGCCATCTCTTACTTAGCAGAAAAGGTGAACGAATGGATTCCACATGCCTGGTTTCCACTCTGAAGCATGGAGGGGGAGGTGTGATTTTGTTGTTTTGAGTTGAGTGGTTTTGTTTTGCGGGTGACATTGTCGGGGATTTATTCAAAATTGAAGGCAGACCGAACCAGCATGACTACCACACCATCATGCAGCGACATGCCATCCTTTCCGGTTTGCGTTTAGTCGTACGATCATTTATTTTTCAACAGGACAATGACCCCAAACACACCTCCAGGCTGTGTCATGGCTAATTGACCAAGAAAGAGAGTGATGGAGTGCTGCAGAAGATGACCTGACCTCCACAGTCACAGGACCTGAACCCAATCGAGATGGTTGGGGGTGAGTTGGACCACAGGGTAAAGGCCAAAGGGCCAATGAGTGCTAAACACCTCTGGGAACTCCTTCAAGACTATTGGGAAACCATTTCAGGTGACAACCTCTTGAAGGCCTTTGAGAGAATGCCAAGAGTGTGGAAAGCAGTATTCAGAGTAAAGGGTGGCTATTTTGAAGAAACTAGAGTATAAAATGAGTTTTCAGTTACTTTACCTTTTTTTGTAAAGTACATAATTCCACCTGTGTTCATTCATAGTTTTGATGCCTTCATCGTGAATCGACGATGTAAATAGTCATGAAAATAAAGAAAACGCATTGAATGAGAAGATGTGTCCAATTTTTTGGCGTGTGTGTGTAGGTGCGCGTGAGTGCACTCGCAGCGCGTGACCACACCATCTCAATCATGCTTTCTCTTCTCTGATTACCACATTTTCTCCCTCATCTACTGTTCTCTAGGCACAAAGATTATTCTCCACCATCATCATAATTGTTTTGTATCACCACTATCTATTTATGAGACACAAAGACAATTTTATTTACTTTTCCAAGAACTACATTTGTATTGTAAGCACAACATGTGCTTTTTGAGTGCTGGAAAGATGCAGTGTGATCATTCTATTCAATTCAATTCAATTCAATTCAATTCAATTCAATGTGTATTGCGCCAAATCATAACAGGAGTTATCTCAAGGCGTTTTACAGGATGGAGCAGGTAGTGCTCCTAAGCATTTAAACAGTCAATGTTTACATGTTATGTTTGTTTAAACATTGATTGTTTGGCATTATTTCTTTCAGTTGAACAGTCCACCTGCTACTACTTACAGTGGACTTCCTTCCAGTTTCATGACAAACTCGTCCAATATTTTCCAAACGTTTCCAAAAGTTGAAGATTGTGTCTCATGTATTGAGGAATGCAGCTCAAATTCCCAAGAAAAGGGGATCACGGAGCCGACAGGAGGACAACAGCAAGTGGAGAGGGACAAAGGAAATGCAAATGTAAGACATGGAGCTCCTTTTTTCCCCCCAAATGCATTACAAACATTGTAAATACCTGCTAGTTTAAAGACCTCAGTTTAAACGCATTTAGATTAAAAGTTTTATAAAATCTTAATGCTGTGTTGGGGAAATTTTACACATCATTCTCTGCGTTAAGAGAGTTTTTTTTTTTTGCAGAGTAAAGGGACCTGTAATCTGGCTCAGAATTCAAACTGTAATTTCAGGTACTTCATGTTTTCTGTTTTTCAGCATTTGAGATTGGAAGGAATGTGTTCAACATTGAAAGATCAACTTCTAAAGGGGTTAGAAAGACTTGAAATCCTCGAGAAACGCATGGAGACACTTGAGAAACGGAAAAATCCTGATGAGGTTGAAATTATTAGTGCATATTTGAAAGTGCTTTGTAATGGACAAAATACTGTTGAGCACATTTTTGTATTGCTCTTCTCTTTCAGAATGTTGAACATGTCATTACTATTTCCAGAGAGACATGGGATAATTTGATGAGCAAGGTTTTGTTACTGGAAACCAAACTAGAACTGAGCAGCACACAGGTACTATTGTACTCAATACTCACATGTACAATTCAGTATTCAAAGTCACACGAGTGTTTGGTCGTTGCTGCCTCAAAGTCACACAGATGTTTGGTCGTTGCTTCTTAATGGGTTTGGTGCCACACAGGTAAGGTTGAATGAAGAGAGCACCTCGATTCATTAGTGGTCATCACATATAATTATTCCTTATATTTACTGAGTGTGCCAGAGAGGCGAAGATCGAGCAACATTATCCATTGTTTTGCTATCCCGATTACATGCTTGATATGTTGATTGCATTATTGGTTTGCCAGTGGAGGTCATCATTCATTCCGCACCTCCTCCATGTTGGCCACATACCGTAACCGATCTAACTGGCTGACTTGTCAGCAAAACCAAAATGTATTATTCATCTTATCTTATCACATTACAATAACTAATAGTTATTTCAAAAGTCAGTAAGGTGAAGAAATTTTTTTCGACCTACCAACATCTCTGCTTGTCATGTTTCATTGTTTAGGTGAATCTGAAATAGCAGTTGGAGAGGCTTGACAGCATATAAGGTTGTGTTACTGCAGCATCATGTGGGGGAACATTCATCTCTTCTACACCTTCACAACATCGGAGAGGAAAACTACAGAATCATTGAAATAAAACAATTTTCAGTGTACCTGTTTCAATTCATTAAGTAGTATTTAAGTACAAGGGAATACAAGTGGGCTGTTACAAATCGGACCAGAGTATCTTGAATTCAAAGCACCAATACACAAGATTTGTCCGTTGACATAAAGATGTGTTTTGTGAGTCATATTTCATCCTGCAATTACTTTTTTACTTGTATTATATGCTGTTCTACATTATTTTGTGTGTGTGTGTATTGTTTTTGTGTTCAGAGAAACTTATTTTAAATGCATGATGTTAGGTCTCCGTAAGATAACTGCATCTACCAAGACCCACAACAGCTCACAGCAACACCTCACTGCATTTCGGCGCAAGTGTAACAACAATGCATTCTTCTTATCCATTCTTCCAAAACACTCGTGGATGACCGCAAGACATGAGCATAGTTGGTGTCTGTGTTCATGATTTGAGTAGAAGTAGGTAGAAAGGGATGATCCCTTATGACATAAGGCTTATGTCATAAATCCCTTATGACATAGCCCTTACATCCCTTACTTTACTAAATCCTAGATTTTTCTAAAACATCGATCCTGTAATTAGCAAAAACACAATCCTGTAATTTTTAAGATGAAGTGCTCCCAATTTCATTCATTTCCACAAATAAAATGATCCAGAAGTAGAAATGCTGCTGCTATTGTTTAAAAGACTGGAAACATTTCTACATACCTGCCTCTGGTCATTTCTCAATCTTGTCTCTAAACCGTGTTGTGAAGTGCTCCTTCCCTTAATTTACATTTTTCTCGCAACAAGCTCCCCTTAATTTCTCTGTCATTCCCATACCCTATCTGCCTATTCCTGATTTGGTGGCTATTAGATGGATTGTTTCAGGGTGCGTATTGACTGCAGGTAACCAGAGGTGCAATCAGGGACAGTTCTCCTCTTCTCTCCTATTCTGCCTTTTCTCACTTCTTTATTCTTAGTCATGAATTGTTCTTTCTTTCTAGCAAGCGGGGATTGCTATCCAAAGGCCAGCCAAAAAAATAATATCAGAATTAAGGCTAGATTATCATCACTGCATTTCTCATTTTGAGAACTGTTCTGCCTCAGAAAAGATCATAGTAATGGAATGGAATTTAGTTCTCTCTATGTGAAGGTTATTATTTTTCTCAATATTGCGAAGTCATAAAAATAGCTCAAGTCACGCAACAGACTGGTTGTTGTCTTTTGGCGTTAGTAGGGAGCTTTTGATGTATTAATGATCGAAAAGATAGTAAGTGCTTGTGTTGTAGTTCCTCTATTGCTTCTGGATTTCCTCTAGCCTCTCTGCTGTCTTTGTGTTTTGGTGAAATAAGGCTACATTAGCACTGCATCTGCTGGATTTCATGAATATCTGGGAGGGCATTGTAAACATAGTTTAACGCCACGGTCTCAGGCGAAACAGCGAATATATCGGTCACGTGATCTTTTTCTCAACGCGTTACGCGCACACACACGGGGTGGCCTTACACGAGCTCAATACATGTACCGACGCATCCGTGTTGCTCGCCCCATCACCAGATAAAAGCCAGTTTTCTTAATGAGGAATTGGCTTCACTCCCTCCACTCTGGAAAAGCCGAATCGTCTCTCTGCGAAGGGCACGTAAGGAATCTGCCGTCCACTCCCTTCTGGGTGAGGCACGACGCAGATTCTCAGACGCTAAAGTGTGGTCACTCGGAACGTTTCGAGTAGGAACTTAAACGTGACTTTTGGTCACTCGGATCGTTGTCCGTCGAAACGTTCCAGAACTAGAATAACTTCACACCGGTCCTGAGACATGGCAAACGAACAACCGGGAGCAACGATCGATCATTCCAACGGGCAAGTTTGTAACTTCCTCTGACAAATCTTTGCCTACGTTAAAGCTTGCATCCATATTATAATCTACCGCATGGGTTAAGTGTCACAGTTAAGGACGACTCCGGCTAAGTGCCATTAGAAGCACATGGTAGAATGATTCAAACTGTCTCCCACGTCCGTCGTGTAGTGTATAGTATTGAAAAAAGGATGGCTCGCGTGAAATGTGATCACGCTTAACAGTAAAATTTCGAATACGATATCCGCTTTGACGTACACTACGTCAACAAAAAACGCAAAATATGCAGTAAAGACACGCAGGGCATTAATGTGCGGCTTTCATAGTGATGAAATATAAACGATAATAGATCGACACAATTAATCCAAGAGTTGAATTTGTCCCCTGAAATTTTATGTGCAATGAAGCGATATACGCTATGTATCAATGTACTTGTAGAAGGTGTGCTGATTTTTAGATAGTTAAAGTTTATATCGACAAAGCCTATGGTTACAAGTACAAAATGCACCCAACTGAAAAATCTGCTAAAGGGGTAATGTTTCACTCATCAATCTACTTAATCTCCTCTCCCTCTGACCTTGTAGCATCACGATGAAGAAGCGAGAGGATTACCTGGAATGGCCTGAATATTTTATGGCTGTTGCCTTCCTGGCAGCTCAGAGAAGCAAGGATCCAAGCTCACAGGTATGCAGTTGTGAGTGAGTGTGTCATGCTGGCATTGGCATCCAATGAATATTCCCAATGTTTTTTTTCCCACTTTTGAAAATATTTTGATCCAACCATTAATAAGCAATCCAAAGCAATCCAACTGCTCGTCGAGAAATTTGCACTTAATGATATACAGTACACCCTTCTCCATTTATGTCCCTCTAGTAATTTTCTGAAACACCCAGTGCCCTCATGTCTCTCTTAACAACATCCACAAACCTACTTGTGGTCTTCCTATTTTCCTCATACCTTCCTCTCCATCATCCTTTGATTCATATGTACACTGTCTCTCCTCTATGAATGATCAAACCATCTTAATCTGGCTTCTCTGACTTTATCCCCAAAATTCCTCCACCTCAGTGGTTCCTCACTCTTAGACAGAACCACTGTTTCCAAACACTTAATCATCGCAGGACTCGCTACTGTTTTGTTTAGCAGATAGGCTGGAAAGAAATTAAAGCATTCCCGACACTCTCCTCTACTCATGCCACCCTGCCTGCACTTCATTTTTACCTCTCTTGCGTGCAGGTTGGGCCAACATATTTTAGGTCATCCCTGCTCACTATATCTGCTGTCTCCTTTCATTACACTACTCTGCAGTGCAAATCTTCACCTCCCCAGGTTCTCTTCTTTCAACCTCACAACAGATAATATCATTTGAAAACATTGGCTATGGGGACTCCTGCTTAACGTCTTTCTGTCAGTCCGTCCGTCGCCATGGCAAACAAGAAGGGGATCAGAGCTGCTACCTGATGAAGCCTCAATCCAACCATGAACCTTTCTGTTACCTACTGCAAACCCCACCACTGTCGTTATCCTCATGCTGTACATGTCCTGCATCACCTTAGTATACTCCATCAGCACTCTCAAAGCAAAACTGACATTGATGGTATTCTCTTGGCATGAAGCTGTACTGCTGCTCACATTTTGTAACCCCCTGTCTCCATTTTACATCAACAACTCTCTCCCATATCGTCATGGTGTGGCTAATCTACATTTTGCCTTTATGATTACTACAACATGACACATGACACATTCCTAAAGATCGATACTAAAGCACTCCTCCTTTCCTCACGAATTCTCTCCTTCTGAAAGACTGTGTGAAACAATCTGGTTAGAATCTCAATAGCCCTTTCCCCCAGACATCTCTCTACCTCCTCAACAGGGGTCTCAAAGTCACATTACCAGGGTTCCACTTAGGGGTGTAAGAAAATATCGATACACTTAAATATCGCAATATTTCATTTGACCATATCATATCTATATTCGACGGCACTGTGTTGATTTTTTTTTTTTTTTAATTAATAATTAACATGCAACCTCCGGCCGCTAAATAGCAGTAGTCGTTATGTCCTCCGCGTGCGATCGGTTCTCATAAAAACATGTTCACCGGCAATGGCTGAGGGCGAGAGGCTACAGCCAGCTCCAGCAGCTTTTAAAGCTGATGTTTTGGCATATTTGGTTTCAAAACAAACGAAGGCAGTTACGACTATGACGAGCCATGCGGTGTGCAAAGTCTGCAACGCCAGAGTCAAGTACTCGGGAAATACCTGTACTACAAATTTGCGAGCACATGTGGCGAGACACCATGGCAATGTAGCATTACAGGCCAACGTGAAACGAGTGGATACTGCTTAACGAACTATTCAGGAATCTGTTTTTGTCATTACAGCAAATGAATTGAGTATTGAAACTAAGGTCCTGCATTCCGGTGCAAGTAGTTAGGAAAGAAAATAATTCAAGATGTTAACTTATCTTATAGCAGAAAAAAACCTGTTAATAGCAGAGAAAAGTATTGTTATGTTAGATTATACAGGGACTGCATAGGATCCAGTATCTGAGACTGTTAACCATATTTAATTTTGTTGAGTCCTGCTTGCTTTTATTTAGATAGGAAGATGGGTAAATTCCTTTCTTGAGATTACACTGAAAAGGTGATGTTGTAGAGCTTGGTACTTTATTTTTGTCAACAGTTTACATTTTTTGTTAATACTTAACAAATATTTTCTTAAAATATCTACAGCTTTAATGTAACATTGTTTACATATTTTTTTCTTCAATCCTGCAAATGCTTGTATGTCTTCAAGCTGATTTTAAGCATGTCAGTATTATGTGTGCTATGTGCTACAATTCTTACAATTAAATTCTTTCAAAAGAAACTCAATATATCGCTGTTCCTACAGCATCGCAATACATCGCAATATATTGTATCGTTACCCCTGTACCGTGATACGTATCGTATCGCCAGATTCTTGCCAATACACACCCCTAGTTCCACTAGAATCAGACTCTGGGCGAAGCTGGGCCACCCCAAGTATGCTACAAGCATTGAGGGAGCGTGCAATTGGCATGCTGACAGCAGGAATGTCAACCAGATCTGTTGCTCATGCATTGAATGTTCATTTCTCCACCATAAGCTGTCTCCAAAGGCGTTTCAGAGAATATGGCAGTACATCCAACCAGCCTCACAACCGCAGAGCATGTGCAACCACACCGGCCCAGGACCTCCACATCCAGCAGGTTCACCTCCAAGATCGTCTGAGCCCAGCCACTGAGACAGCTGCTGAAACAATTGGTTTGCATAACCAAACAATTTCTGCACAAACTGTCAGAAACCGTCTCAGGGAAGCTCAACTGAATGCTCGTCGTCCTCATCGGGGTCTTGACCCGACTCCAGCTCGTCGCCGTAACAGACTTGAGTGGGCAAATGCTCACATTCGATGGCATCTGGCACGTTGGAGAGGTGTTCTCTTCACGAATGAATCTCGGTTTACATTGTTCAGGGCAGATGGCAGACAGCGTGTGTG